>JASJSC010000032.1:0-144825 GCA_030450195.1 Saccharomycopsis sp. KB-2023a | reverse complement strand
ATCCACACACACCCCGCCCCACACCCCCCCCCCCCACATCCAACCCCCCCCCCCCCCCCCCCCTATATATATATATATATATATATATATATATATATATATAGATGTATGTAAATATATAATTATAAGCTATGCCGCGATTTAGGATAAACAGATTTTAGTCTGCAGAGACTAGTTAACTCTAAATAGTTTGTGGTTTGAGATGGGTTTTACGAATTAATTACTCAATTTGAAGTTTCTATTATTGCCAAGGTAAGGTGATCACATAATGGCTTATACATCAACAGTTCTGTTTTATTAGAGTATTTGTTACAGACTAAAACACTACGCAATAATTAACGTAACTATTAGCCGTAATAATTATTTAGCTAACATTAATTAATATGTTACCAACTGCTAGAAGAAACTAATACAGTAGGGTGTTAGTTTACTAGTTGTTAGTTGATTGATCCTGATGGCGGAGGGTAGCCATTGGTTAGGATATGACAGGGTCACCCTACTGTTTATTGATTTTCTGGTTATCACTGATTACCATATTAGGATGAAGTAAATACTACTATATTTCACACTAATGTAACTAATATAAATTGCCAATCGGGGAAAAATAGTAGTTTATTGTAATAGGTATATCAGGTATCATCGTGATTTTCATATAATAATCTCAATCTATCATTAATGAGAAAATGAACGAGGGATAGTTCTACGTTGTATACACACAGTCCAACTAGGATATCAGTAGCCAGGCATCTCCGATCGTGTTCAATTGTACTTGGCGGTGATGATATCACCTTCCCAAACAGGATTATATTTAGCTGATATATTAGTTTAATCCTCCCATTAAAATAAATAAATGAATAATAGTATGCTAATTAACTAATTTAGCCTCTCCTATTATATATTGACATAAGAGATATCATATCATATATATTAATTTATTGGATATATTAGTAGCCCCATTTCGAACTCTCGAATTGATTGTTGCTTATTTTGGCGATAAATACACCATCGTGGACGCATAACTATGCGTCAACCCACAGGCCGCAGTTTCATAACAACAAACAGCAGCAGCAGGAAAAAAACTTTTTCTGTGTTGCTTCGCTCACAACTTGTCTAGCACAGCAACCTTTTTAGGTATTTCTCCTTTTAGATATTTGATTTATATATATCAATTGGCCCATTCCTCATTCAATCACTTTTATTTGTCTACATTATTTACTTATTCTTAATTTTATTCAATTCTTCTCACCTCTTCTAATAGCTAGGTTGCACTCGTTTTCAATTATGTTGGAAGATAATGATTTCTCGTTTGGTTCTCCTCTACCCAAATCTTTTATAGAAAAGTAGGTATAAATGATATATGGGTTTTCCTAAACAATTGGGCCCTAGTCCTCCCTGAATTGAAATGAAATGAAATTTACTAACAGCAGCAGACTGATCAAAACTTCGCCTAAATCTTCAAAATTAAATCATAAATCCAGTCAATCTTCTCTAGTATCTAAACATAGTCATTCACGATCAAATTCAAATTCTTTCCATAAGAAAAGTCTACACAAGACAAAATCAAGTTTTACAATTTCAACAAATAATAATGTGTTGCTAAATTTTAAATTTGATAATTTGAATATTAATAACCTAGATGATATCAAACAGCAACTGGACAATTCTATTAAAAGACAGCTAACTTCACCTTTGCAACGAAGACCTTTTAAAAACAAAGTGCGACGTTTCAAATCAATGTATTATAATCCTTCAGAGATAGTAGGAGGAGCTAAAATTAATGATCGGGAACAACCGCAAATGATAAGTAAATCAACTAACAGTACTCCATTGGACTTTGATAGCTTTAACATTGTCGATGAATCTTATTTGACGAAATCAAACTTACCGACGTTTGATGTTAAAGATGATACAATCCCAAGAATAACTGTTGAAAATCTAGTTGAATTGTTAGATGGTAATTATCTGGATTGGTTTGACAACATTAAAATTATTGATTGCCGATTTGAATATGAATATCAGGGGGGCCACATTAATGACGCAATTAATATTAATTGTCAAACTGAATTAGAGAGAACTTTTTTAAAACCTGAAGATCAAATTAATTGTAACGAAAAAACTTTAATGGTTTTCCATTGTGAATTTAGTTCAATGAGAGGCCCAACTTTAGCTGATCATTTAAGAAATTGTGATCGAATTATAAATAAAGAAAATTATCCATATTTAAGTTATCCAAATATCGTGGTGCTTGAAGGTGGTTATAAATCATTTTTCAATTTATTTCCTGGAAGATGCTATCCTCAATGTTATGTGGAAATGAATGATGATAAACATAAGTTGACTTGCGAAAGGGAACTTAATAGATTTAGACAAGATAGAAAGAAACTTACAAAAGCCAGTTCAATACATTTGGCTTCAACAACCTCAATAACGACAACCACAACCACAACAAATACCTCAACCATATCAAATACATTTCGATCCAGACATCGAAGACATAATACTATAGTTACTAATAATGTTTTTTCATCGTTTGAAACGATAGATCAATTCCGTGAAGAAAATTCATCATCCTCCAGCTCGTCGTCGTCATCGTCATCGTCGTCGTCGTCGTCTGCCTGTTCTACATTTTCATTCCCATCTAGACTACTGCGAAGATTATCAGAATGCATTAATACTCCTGAACCACTATTACAGAAATCATTTGCTGATATTCTAGATGAGAAGTCAGATGACGATTTTAATAATAACAATAAATTCTTTAAATTTTTGGAGGCCAGCGAATCAGACGACGAAGAAGAAAATGTTACAAGTGGGGGATTTAAATTATTGAATAAGAATTCATTATCTAACATCGATTTATGTTTTGAATCACCTACAATTAGAAGAAGAGGATAAATCAATAATAGATGAATAATACCTTTACGCTTTTACCTAGTTGTAGTGTTAGAAAAAATTTTTTACCACGCATGTTCGATTGATTGGCTTTTTTTTTCTCAGTGGGTGATGATAACCTGCCTTAGCGAGAAACCGCGAAGATCCAGTCCAGCGCACCGCGACACAGAGTGCATTAAACTAAGCATTGAGCTAACCCTAATTAATCCTAGATAACAACAAAACAACCACCTAAGATTAATGGATAAATCAAAGGGCAGCATCCATCCTCGGACTTTCGTTTGAACTAAAAAGAAGTTACCCCAGAATATATATAATCTCTCGTGATGATTATGTGTGTGTGAACTAACAAATTTTATTTACTTTTTTCCTTATTTTGAATGACTGTTTCAACTGGTCCATCTAAAAGGCCAACCCACAGCCAAACCCTGCCCTGCCCTGCTTCACTGCGGCTTCCAGGTCCTTAAAAATTTTTTTTTTCTTGTGGATTGGTTACATTCTTCGACACAGACAGCCGTAAGGTAATGTAAGTAAGCGTCGGCCTGTATAGACTAAGGTAATGCAGGTAGGTAAGTATGCTCCTGCATCTGTCAAACAAAACTTAGTTAAAAATTTTATTTTAATTTTTAAGTGATATGCACCTGGCCGGCGGGCTCTGCGCACACCCTGAGCGGCAAATAACCAATTGCCAATGGACAGCGGCTTCTGCCCCCCACGCAATGTGGCGTACTATGGCGCAACTCAAGGTTATATGGCAAAAAGTGAAGCATTTTTTTTTTTTTTTATTTTGCGGTTGCATGGGCTCACCAAATCGGGTAATCAAAACAATCACCAAAAAATAAAAAAAAATATTTAGATGCACAGTAGTGGAAGAAGAAATAAAATTTTTCAAAGTCAAAAAGAGTTCAAGCCGTGCTTTTGGCCGTGAAATAAAAATCAAAAATCAAATCCAAAGAAGAAAATCGCAAACCATAATCAAAAATGGTGATTGGAAAGAGACTAAGTAATTGCTAATTATCATTATAATTTTAATTGGTTTAAATGCGACGCCCGCCGCCTAATTAAATTTATTTATTTTACCCAGTGATTTGGACCGACCCCAAATGTTTGGCAACAGGTTTCTGTTTTATTTTTTTTTTTTTTTCGGCTCGCACCCCATTTACTGTAGCCCGACACCCCCTTTCCATCACTTTGGCGTAATTGAAAGAAAATTTTTTTCTCGTCATTCAAAAACAACAACACCGAGGAGACTCTGATTGACATCCAAGATAACACAATGAATTTACTTTTATTATTTCTAATCATCGATTATTGTTTTGGTATCGATTTATTCCAAAAAATCTTGTCGCCTTTTTCATTCCTGTCTAATGACTCCCACCATTATGAAGTTTTACCAGATGATGAAACCGCTTCGATATTAATTAACGATAACCTTAATTTCCCATCGATTAAGATTTTTGCAACGGGGGGCACAATTGCTTCTTCAGGGGATTCATCAACTTCAAATGCCGGCTATTCAGTTAATTTAACAATCACTGATTTAATTGATAATATCCCCGAATTAAGTAACGTTGCGAAATTAACGTATCAACAAATTTACAATTTAGGTTCTAATGATTTGACGTCATTACATGTTTTGAAACTCCGAAATGAAATTTTATCTTCGTTGGCGATGAATCATGGGATTGTTATAACTCATGGGACCGATACTCTTGAAGAAACGTCGTTTTTTCTTGAATTAACCCTAGATACTGAAAAGCCAATTGTCTTGACTGGGTCAATGAGACCGAGAACTTCTATTTCTTATGATGGATTGATGAACTTGTATACCGCAGTTAGTGTTGCTTCACATAAGTCTTCGTTGAATAGAGGTGTGCTAGTTGCTCTCAATGATCGTGTTATTTCCGGGTTTTATGCAACGAAGTCAAATGCTAACTCTTTGGATACGTTCAAAAACGACCAACAAGGAACTTTGGGGATGTTTGTCGATGACGGGATTAACTGGTTTATTGATACGCCAATCAAGCATCGTATGGCGGGATTTTTTGCCAACTCACGTCGTCTCCTTGATATTGAGCATGCTTTTGAAATCCCTGAAGTTTTGATCCTTTATGGATACCAATCATTAAACGTTGAACTTATCGAATTGGCACTTAACAGCTTGAATATTAAAGGGATTGTATTGGCGGGCACTGGGTCAGGAAGTTGGACTGATCACGGTAACTTGGTGTTGAAGAAATTGGCTAGACAATTTGGGGTCCCTGTGGTTTATTCAACCCGTAACGCTAACGGGATCGTCCCCGTGTCGAACTTGCCAAAGGGCAATTACTCATACGAACTGGCAATCGCCGCAGGGTACTTGAATCCTCAAAAGGCCAGAATCTTGTTGCAGTTGTGCTTGGTCGAGGGCTACGATGTCGCTAAGATTGGTGAAACTTTTGAGAAGGTCTACGGTGGGGCCAGCAAACACTAACTAACCCAAACTCCCTTGGCACGCTTCGCTCCGCGGTCTAGATGTGGAATATTTTATTTTAAAGCATAGAGTAACGTATTAATGACAATGACTAATTGTATTGTTTTGTAGGTGATAGATAGGTGATGCATGTCGTGACACGCGTCACCTATCTATAGTTGTTCCTTTTTTTTTTGTTATTTTTGGCTTCCAGAATTTCAGCCATGCGCGTTCCAAAAACAAACGATGGCCCACTACAAGCGATACAAACGATACCATGGGAAAAAATATAAGAAATATAAAAAATATCCAAAATTCAAACAACCTGAATCAGTCGAGTACCCAAACAAGATCGGCCAATCCCAATTTAAAGATTTCGCACAATCAGCAACACCATTCTTCCCTTGGCAACATTACACCCTTGGAAAATGCGACACAAAAAAAGTAACATTAAATGTGAATATCGGCCCATTGAAACGACTGACCATCTTGAAAATCATCAAGAATACTCCTGAACTTTCAATTGCTCACATCAACGCTATCCCGAAATGGCCATTATGGAAAGATATCTGGCTTGGGATCCTTGAACTTCAGCTTGATTCACCACGGCTATTCGAATTGTTCTGTAACTATTTTGGTCAGCATGATGATTTCCCTTGCCATTTTCCCAACTCTAAGAAACGATTAGCTGGTCGAAAAACAGTTATCAGTGAAACAGCAATGGCCAGGCATCGCATTGAGAGGTTCCCTAACACGATCAACCTCGATGATCTTATATACAATCTCCAGCAACTAAAACCAAACAATCAATTGTTTATTGTCAACAATGGGAAGAAGAAATTTTTGCTGGTGCCCGAGAAGTTCGTGTCACTCAGTCTTGGATACTGCCAACCCAAGTATGACTCGTTAATAAAATTGTTCAACATCCCGCAATTGGTGAAGTTAGATTTACGAGCCGTTGCCGCAGTCAATGACACTTTGATAAACTCGTTCACTATGGCGTTGAAATCAGGCAAATTAAAAAATTTAAATTCTATTGTTTTAACAAACACCAATGTTTCCTTAGGGTATCTTATTGAATTTTTAGCGAATTCTAATATAACTTATATTGAAACAAGTCTACAATTAAAGTCTTCGCTGGTGGTAAAGTTTGAAGCGGTTGCGCCACATCTACATGCGCCACACCTTGTGGCGAGAGGCAGAATCTTATTAGACTATACAATCGTGCCTAATAACGATGTCAAGCACTTATGGGATTATCAACCAATATTTGGCAAGCCTTTAGGTCGCTGTTACAAAATAACCATCAACAATGAAGAAGCCCCCCAAAAACTGCGATTGCCAAGCAATTCCGCGAAGATCGTTAAATTACCGATGAATAGAATCCTGGGTTCTTCAATAGAGTTTTTCGGCTTACACAAAGCAGGGAAACGAAAAAACAACACCACATAAAAAAGAAAAAAAACTCCAATCCTCATGTCTCCAAAACGATAATAATAATTACAGTGTGTATAGAAAATATTTTATTTTTTTTTGTTTTATAGTGTCTAATTTAAGTGGCTACCATGTTGGCAGTGTTTTCCTTAATTGGTGCATTATTGGAGATCATGTCTATTGATGCTGAAGTTTTGGATAAAATGGGGATATTACTTTATGCTAGATTAACGAGAAGAAGCAACAACACCAATAATGACAACAACAACAACCACAACAACAGTAATAATAATAATAATAATAATAATAATAATAATAATAATAATAATAATAATAATAATAATAACGGTGAGGCAAAAGCTAAGACAAATACAAATTCCAATGGCCCTCGGACCCGCTGGGAACAATTTCAAAATAAGAGAAGAAAGTTTAAGTCATGGAGACGTACAATTTTAAAAATCTCTCAGTTTGTATTGTTGCTTACATTGATTAAAATTGGGAGGCCTATTTATTGGGATGGCATTAGTTACAACAGTAATTGCATTATTCATATAACTGATAATTAATATATTGTGGATCAATCAATTTACTCTATTCATAACTTGTTGTAGTCATGGACTAATTTTCGCCAGACAATAATAATAAAACAAATAACCCAAGATAACTAACTATTTTGTCATGTATGAATTTTGCAATGTATGTATGCATACTGGATAAATAGCAGGCAGGGTGACCCCATCGATCGAAAATTTAACTTTTTAATAATCCCTTCTGGCTGGACCACTCAATCCAAAACCATTCAAATCATAAAAAGCCACTCAGAATTGATGATTGGCCATCGGTCATATAGGCCAGTCATATTGCCACTCATAGATTAATTCCAATAAATAATTGTAGATAATATCCTGTAGGAATGAATCGCCCGGCCAATCATTTAGCGCGCTCAACTTCGACGTCTGCCTGTCCACTCATGCATTATTAACCGTTTTTATTTTTCTGAAATTGGTTTCTGGTTGGATTTTCAAAATAAGCCATCCTCCGATATTTATTTTATTTTTTTTGCTATTTTCTGTCTTTTTTGTCTATTGCAATTCCCAATTTATTGCTATAACCTATCCAATATATATTATTGCAATTATCATCAGCTTTATTATTATTGATATTATATTTATTTTATTTGAGTTTCTTTGCTTTCTATTCTGTTCTGCGTTTCTTTTTTGCCATGACCGCAACCGTTGAAATGAGGACATCATCGACAAACAATAGGTATGGAGGAGAATTCAACGAATCAACTAGAGAACACATAACAATTATCGATTCAATTATATCAAGAGCTCGCACTTTAATTAAAGAAATTGCGGAAGATTCTAACAGTAATGCCGCATTAATTGAGTCCAATCCTTACTTCTTATCAACAAGACATACTTTGCTTCAGTTGGCTTCAGCAACAACAATAGTCCCATATACCATCAGATCTTTCATTAATTTACTTGAAGAAATCAATAAAAAAGATGGATATTGTTATATCAAAAAGCGAAGTCAAACTTCTTTGTATCAGATTTTCACGTTGACTCTTTTTTTATCTGATTTTACTGAAACTAACTGGAATATTAAAGAAAAATCAGAATTATCCAGTTTATCATCAAGCTCAACCGAAGACTCCGATAAAGATTATCCTCATAGAGTTAGCGCTGACCCTCTTGATGAATCTTTTGTTATCGATTGTTTGACAACTTTGGTAAAATTGAAATCTCACAAGAAGGCAAGATCTTACCTTCGTCAATTGGAAGGTCAATCAGCATATTTTGAATTGACATCGAGCAATCAAATGATTGCAGAAATTGATTATAATATCGAAGCAATCTCAAGATATTTAAGTTCGGCTTGTCCAACGGGCTATAGTAAAGCCATTGAGCTGAATATTTCAAAGCATCTGGATATTAATAATTATGAGACTTTGGGTTATTTGAGTCTATTATCTTACCTTAACTTATCTCCTGATACTGCTGAGAAAGAAATTCAATTGTTGTTATGTACTGATTTACATCAACTGAAAAATCCCGCTATTCAGCATTTGCATTCTTCATTTTTCATTGATGCTCTAATAAATTATTGCGTTTGTTATACTAAAGACTTTTTGGAAATTTTATTAAATCCCACAGTTAATAAATTGGGTGAAGCTTTCTTTGAAAAAAATTATAATCGCTATAAATATGGTAATGAATATGAGAAAAATTTTTTCTTCAAGGCAATGGCATTTGGGTTAATTTTACAACCAAGACAATTTGAAATATATTTGGCTAATATAGAAAATGCCAATGCTACAATATTGTCATCAAATAATAATGGCAATGGCGCTGGTGGTTTTAACAACAAAAGCACAACAACAAAATTATTAAAATCTTCATCAGTAAACAAGAGGCAAAAATTTTTACAATTAATCACTAAAAATATATTTGACGGGGTTGATAAAATTCCAACTTTATCGTTTTTCATGATAATTTTTCATATTTCTTCAGTTATCATTCAATATGAACCTAACCATCCAATTGTTTCAATTGCAAGAGCTTATGTTTCTCAGGTTGCTAATGTCTTGAGTCCAAGCAATAATTCAAAATTAATGTTAGACTCTGATATTTCTAAAATTGATAAAATTAGGATTGAATTCTATAGTGTGGCAATTATTATTGCTCCAAATTTAATTGAACCAAAATTTGTTAATTATATCACTCATGTTGATAAATCTTTACATTATTACTATATTGTGTGTCATGCTATAAAAGATTTGATTAGAAAACCTTATCATAAAGAATTTGCTTATAAATTAATTGATACGTTAGCTATAACTCTTCGTGATAATTGTGGGAAATTAGCAAAAATCGTTCATGACACGGTTGCTGATTATGACAATATAATTAGTGAAAGTTCTTCAGATTCTTTTAAATTCGGTTCATTGATTAATGATAACAGAACGGTTTTATCATCAAAATATTCTTCGACTACATTATCACTGGCGAATAATAATGAAACTGATCAGAAATCAAGTACAGCTGCCAGTTCTAGTGCCACTACTACCAGCACATTGACACCGCCCAATGAATTAGAAAATAGTGTTGCCGATTTATCAATTGAATCTCAAACATCTTTGGATAAGAAAATTATAACTAAAAAGGATAAAACTTCAAGATCAAAGAAAGAAGTTGCAGTTTCATTTTTTTCATCACTTGGGCGAGATAAAAGATCATCTAGCAGTATGAAATTAGCGCCATCTAGTCAAAATTCTTTAAGTAGTATTCCAGCTTTACTGTCGACTGGTGCCACTGCCGCTGCCTCTTCGGCTGCTGGTCATATTACACCACCGCAATCTTCAGGAAGTGATCGTGCTAGTTTACATTCAGCTAGCGGTTCTCAAACTTCTCCACATAAATCTATTCAAGTTTTAAATTTGGAGTATATGAAAAGAGTTGAAAACAATGCTTTCTTAGCTAGAGAGATTTTAAAACTTAATTTTCAAATTTTTAAATTCTATCCATCATTTTTTTTCAGATTACCGTCAATTTATGGGATTTCAAATGGTGGTAACAGCAATACTAATAGTGACGCTGCAAGACAAACCAAAACCATATTGTTTGAATTAAGAAGAATTTTAGATCCTTTGTTGATCTCTTTAGCTGATAATGATGTTAAATTAGCAGAAAAAGCAAAAAAATTAGTTGTAAAAATTCTTGACGGGGAAGACGGTAGTTTGACTGATAGTTACGTTGCATATTTTAGTTCTTGTTACTTACAATCGGGGTTCATTGAAATTAGTATGAATTATCCTTTATATGATTCAAAATTTCTTGAAATTATTTCTTTCAATACTCTATTTTGGTCAAAAAGAAGTGAATTAGTTAAAAAAATTGATATTGATGAATTAATTAAAAACGTTGGTAATGAGGGAGCTGAATTAGTTCAAAACTGTGTGGTTAATTCTGAAAAATTAATTTTCATCTTGTCAGCTTCTCCAGGCATTGATTTTTTCAGATTATTAAAATTAAATTGTATGTTATTTGTAAAAATTTTAAATTTGGAGTCGAAGTTTTTCAGTCAAGTTAGATCGACTGTTAATTTTGAAATGTGCCAGACCTTAGCTGATGAATCATATTTTGTTAGTAGCCAGGTTGCTGTACAAAAAAGAATTAGAAAAAGACTATATCAAAGTTTAAGGATATTTTCAAAAGGTTTACTTCAAGCTTTGGAAATTATTTATGAAAGATGGATAGATTTTTATTCTACTAGTAATTCAACCACGTTGCACGAAATTGAACATCGAAATTATGCAGGATTTTTAGCGGTTGTCTTAGGGAGTATTATGAACCCTAAATTTTGTGATCAAATTAATCCATCAAAAGTTAAACAACTTGACATATTTATAACTAAACAATGTGATTGTTTAAGTTCCGATGATGCTCATGAAAGAGATTCAGTTCGGGATTTATTTGCTAATGAATTACATCCGCATGCTCATAAATTAATTATTCGAAAGATTCAAGTTGAATTGGATCAGATGTTGAAACAGAAAGAACTTGTTGATCAACGATTGAAACGAATTAGAGCTGAACGACAACAAAACGGTCAGGATGAAGACGAAACTGAATTACAATCATCATTTCTTAATAAGTCACAAATTACTTTGTTGGATTCTTATATTAGTATATTAATTGGATTTCTAAATTTTGGCGAAATTGATGTTAATTTTTCGAATTCTGGGAATTTCAGGCTTATCGCCTTGAAATTAACCAAACTATTGGAATATTCCAAAGCGAATGCAAATGACATCGGATTTGTTCGATTGAAAATTCGGGCTTGTAAATATTTACAAAAATTAGCTGATAGTGGGGAATTATTAGTTTTGAGAGGCTCATCATTGAAATGGAAAAATGTTATTATTCAAGCAGTTGTTAGTTGGCTTGAAGCTGATTGCTTTGGAGTTCAAGTCACTGTGAGTGAACATAATTTGTTTGCTTTTAATTGCAACAATAGTTCAAGAAGAGAAATGGATATCTTCATTTATTATGAATTAGCATTGGAATGTTTGAAGGCAATTTCTGCATTATTTAAACGAACTTCAATTTATCCATTTGGGGCTCAATATAAACATGAAGTTAGGGTGGTTAGAACTGTTACATTTATTAATTATTTTAATATCTTCAGCAGAATCTTGGAGAATTGTTTAGCTAGACTGTCTAAGACTGATAATGTTATAAATAGTACGGGTGTTGGTGGTGGTAAAGGTGGTGCTGCCGGTGTTGGTGGTGGTACTGCTAATGCCACTGCTGCACTTTCAGCAGTTGAGAGAAAAATTGATTTAATTGGTGAAGAAGTCATTATGGCAATTAGTAATTTATTAGAATATAATTATGACGTGGGACTTGAATCGGCATTGCCATTATCATTCCATCAAGATGTTAAAGTTAAACATGCATTTCTAAGGGTTTTCAATAACATTATTGAAACAATTCAAAAATCAAGATCAAAGCAAACTATTGAGTTTAAAAATCGAGTATTTGAAAAATTTGCATTTCATATCACTGAGAACATTGATATTATTATTGCTTTAACTAGATCGATTTCAAATTCTGATTTTGATGCTTATGCCTACAATTTATTACAATGTTTCTTATCCACTAATCAAGAAATCCCAAGAATTACTGAACTTGTCGAATTTGATCTCGAAGTTAATCAGAAAAGTGTTGACTTCTTGAGAAGGAGCTCAATCCCAATTAAAATCTTGTCGTTGTATTCTCAACATATTGGTGGTGAATATTTAGATGCAGTTGTTAAGCCAGTTTTACTTGAACTTCATAATAAAGAAGATTTCTTTGAAGTTGAAAAATTGCAACAAATCACTGATGATTCGATTATTGATTCTAATTTGAAGAAGTTTTTTTATTATTTGACGAAAATTATTAATAATATTTGTGAATCAATAGATATTATCCCCGTTGAATTTAAAATCTTAGCGGCAAATATTAGAAGTTTGGTGTATAAGAAAACTGGCGATAAATCAATTGCATTACTTGTGGTTAGTTCATATTTAATTTTGAGATTTATTTCTCCTGCTATTGCAATTGTTAACCGATCAAATAGTGATGATAGTGGTGTCGGCAATAATGGTAACAGCTATAAAATTAGTGAACCAGAGAGAAGATCTCATATGCAGCTCGCTAAAATTTTTCAAAATCTTGCAAATGACCAAATTTCATCAATTAGATGGCCATTATTAAGTGAGAGATTCAATGAATTACTTGGCTTGAAGGATAAATTATTTAAGTTTCTTGATATTGTTAGTAGTAACAAAGATTTGGCAATTCCAAAAAGACCACATTTTATCATTGATGAAAAAGTTTTTTCAAATATCTATTCAAATTTAATTCATAAAAATGATGAGTTTTCAATCAATATCTTACATCCAATTACTAAACCAAAAGTTAATCTAAATCGAACTATTGCTGATATTTATGCATTGGAAGATATTGCTATTGATATGGGTCATAATTTGCTTGAATTTTCTTATTCAATGCCAGAATTTATTAGTAATGATAAAGAAAAATATAATGATTTACATGATTTATTTACTAAGTATAAAGCTTTTAATAATTTGGAATTAATTGAATCGCCATTTATTGTTCAAAGCTATGGTAGAGACGGGTCATTATCAGTGTCAGTGTCATATTATTATTTTCAAAAGTTGCTTCACTTTGATTTGGAATTATTAGTTTATCGAACTGCTCATATATGTTATCGAGCTTGGACTGATAGATTTTCAATTTTCCTTGATTGTTCATTTTTTGAAGAGAAATACGCTGATAAATTTAGACAATATTTTTCAATGTTTCACAGGGTTGCTTCCGACATTTGGAGTAATTGTGTTGGGATCATTTATTATAACGTTAATCCTCAATATTATAAACTAATTCAAAAAGAATTGGAAGGACCTCTTAGTAAATTCAGAACCTTGAAAAGAACTTTCTATTCACCATTTGATAATTACAAGACTTTGGAAAATGTCGGATTATCTAAATGGTCATTAGATTTAATTAAAGATACTCAATTAACTATCGATTGTCTTGTATATTCGGAAGAAATGGAGAAATATGTTCCTATTGTTATCAAAATTGGAACATTTTATGTATTTTGGAGTAGTGTCATTGAAAAAGTGGATAACCCAGCTGGTCTGATTAGTAATTTACGAATTGTTAATACTAGTAAAGTTAGTGATTGGACTGACGTGACTGATTGTGATTTTATTAATAAAGATGGTAATGAATTTCAAGTTACAGTTAAAGGAGTTGGGGTTTTACATTTGGCATCAACTAAGAAAAGTGATATTATGAAATCTTTATTTTTAGCTAGATTAACTCATAAAATTGAAGTTGTTGAAGGTTATAAAAAATTATTGTTTGGTGAAGAAGAATTTGTCGATTCATTTCTAGGATCAATTTTAGGTTCAGTTTTACTTAATATGATGTCAACCAGTGATGAAGTTAGAAATGTTGCATTTAATGCGTTGGTATTAATTGTTGATTTTTATAAATTGAAGATTGGTCGAACTGTTATTGCTGAAGGTTCTTCATTTCCAAAAGATTTCATTGGTTATGTGTTGGATGTTAGTAATGCTTTGTCTATAAATCATCCTGAATTAACTAGTGATTTCATTTCTGCAATTACTAAAGGCTACGAGACTACTGAAACTAGATATGGTTGTTTAATATTGTTATCATTATGGATTAAAAACATTTATACTCAATATCATAAAAATGCTGGAGTTTCAAGCACTGAAAAAGTAGAAGAAATCATTCATCAGTTCATTTCAAGAATTCCTGGTATTGATGATAATTTATTATTAACTTACAAAACATTTATTTGGAAAGGAATCGTGGGGGATACCAATTTGGTGGAATTTGCTATATTAGATATTATTAGGGAAGCTCTTAAAAAAGAAATTCAAGGAGAAAATTGGGAAAATATTATTTCAGTAATTGCTTATTATCCAACTATTGATGTTTGTGGGTTAATTGTAAAACAACTTCGACAAATTGTTGATATTCCACATTTTAGTACTGATCGACAAATTTCTGAAAATATTAGTTGGATTAAAGCGAAAATTTTGGTTAAAATTTGTGAATCATTATCATTTGATGCATTATTTTTAGTTGAAACATATTTTGCCGAATTTTGTTTTGCCGTGTCAATGTTGATTAATACTGGACCTTATGAATTGAGGGTTAGTTTACGGAATTTAATTATTAATGTGTTGCATTCATTTCTAGGCAAAGAAGGAATATCAGAGGAATCAAAGAAACATATTTTAAGAACAATTGATGATTTTTCAGGACCATCATCCAAGGTTACATTTGGATTAGTTAAATCGAAAAATATTGGTTATGATGTCTTGCCTAGAAGAGCCGATCAAATTTTTGGTACAGTTGCCTTGTTGGAAAATTTTTGTGGTTCATTAATTAAATTTATTGAACTTCAACCAGTTGATGTTCGAAATATTTGGAAAGGGCGTTGGTCATCATATGCATTAAGTGCGGCATTTAGAAAGTATGGTCCATTACAAGGACGAGGGATTTTAGTCTCGGGGATAATTTGTCGTTCTGGGATAAGTGATTCTGTGATTATTGAATTTATGAGAAAATATATTGAATGGTGTACTGGTGATGTTGTTAATAGTGATTTTATGGTTTGTTTATGTTTCTTTTTCACATTTGCCAATATCGCTGAAGGGGTCACTAAGATAACACAATATGCTGGATTTCTATTTTGGACAGGGGTTTCCCATTGTGCGATTGATAATAGTGCATTTTTCCAAACCACCTTAAAAATTTTGCATTGTTCAGTTAAAGGAATGGTTTCCAATGGGATTGCTGATGGTGATCATGATTTAATTGAAGTGGTATTGGAGTATCGTAATGAGTTTGCTGAATTTATGGATTTCGTTGACAGTGGTTTTGGGATTTCTTTGCAAACTGGAGTCCCCGATCAAATTTTTGTTTATTATGGTATCAAAGCTTTACAATTACCATATATCAAGAAGAATGGGTATGAATTTTTGGAATTGCTTTTCAAGACTAGAGTTAAATACGACTTGACACAATTCAAGAAGAAGCAACAAGGAGCTAACGAGGATTTCGATGAGAGTAAATTTAAAAGTGATTCAATCAGTTATTTGGCTTTATTATATGCCAGTGCTGTGACTACGGAAGATTATCGATTAATTCTTGATGATGTTGGTTTGAACCGTGATCTAGTAGTCAAATCAATTGACGACATTGATATTCCTGAAATTTTAATTGAATATTTCGGTACTTCATCAGATTCTGCATTTTTCACCACTTTCCAAATGTGTCAATATTTTTGTCACGAAACCACTGATTCAACTTCCAGACTTCGTGTAATTTTACTTCTCAACCAAATCTCCAAAATTGCTCCTGATTTAATGCTTTGTGGTTACCTCATCCTTAAGAGAACCTTGGTGGAAGAAATTGAAACCACGGGATCAATTGATATTCTTGAATCATCGTTTGAATTGATTAGCAATGTCTCCAAGCACCGGGCATTTAATAATGTTGATGAATTTATGCAACCATACGAGACTCTTTTTGAACAGTATAATATTGGTGGGATAAAATCAACGGAATTTACAAGTGATGATCCAATTTCATTGCCAGAAGTGGTGAAATTAGCTTCACATCCAGCTAACCCAAGAATTCTCCAATTCTTTTATGAAAAAGCAAATACTTACACGAGAGTGGACTAAAATTAAAAAAAAAGCAATCTTTACTTTTTTTTGCTATATAATATACATACGTTACGAACTTATTTTTTTTGTTCATTTCAACTGCCTATAGAATTCCAAAGCGAAGCCACCAACGTTGGGAGGGGGGTTGGGTGCTGCCCCCTCCCCCTCTCCTCGATATGTACCTGCTCCTGCTTAATCCGCACCCAAGTCGCTAAAGACATCCTTGCTCATAGAGAGCAAGTTGCCGTTAGCCAACACTTTCGCGTTGAAAGAGTTGATCACCTGGTCGTTGAACTGGTTGCTGTTCAGGGTCCCATCTAAGTGAGATGAAATCTCGTTGATTATACCTAAATAAGTTGTTGGGTCAACGTTATTGTCGCTGTCGTAAAGAGTGACACTGTGAATAATTCGACGGTCTTTGAGGAGATGATTGAGGTTCTGCTCGAGGTATAAATTCTTGTCAAAATTTTTCCCGTAATCTTTAGTGGTTAAATACGAAGACCAACGAGGTGAGAAGTCTTGCTCAAGAAGTCCATCATGACGAATTGAGAGTTTATGGAACGGGATGGGGCCGGATGATGAATGATCGTCGTTATTGTTGATGATCGATGTGATTCTTGTGTTGATCGGCGGGTTATTTTCCTTGAATAACACCTGGTATTGGTCAAATAATGGTGGTTGATTCGTTGATGATACGCTGTTATTGTATGAGAGTGAAGGGAAATGGTTTCTCGTTAAGTAGGTAGATTTGAAGTTAGTTATTTGATCTTCTTTGATGCATGATAACACTCTGCTTTTGAACCTGTTGTTGCCTTCATTCAAGAATTCAGGGTATGGCTGCTTGAAATGAATATTTTCGAAATAAATGTTGGCCCTTATAGAAAAATAAGAGATTAGACGAAGAATATAAATCGTATGAGATTTAAGTTCAAGAGTGTCTTGATCAGTAGCATTATTCAATTCATGGAAAATGGAAGCTTCAAATGGATCATGAACATTAGCAAACCCTAAAAATCCAGTCCCACAAACATAACCTGTGGTATTGAAAATATTCGATAAACTTAACGCAAAAGCTATCCAATAAACATAAAATAACTTTTGAATAATTGAAAATTTGCAATTTTTATCAATAATTGCAGTTTCTGGTGGGAGAATTCTATACCAATAATTTTGAACTTGGAAAATAACATCAGCGGGGAATTTTATAACATAATTATCATTTTTCATAGGTAAGATTTCATTTTGCAAAAAACTGAAAAAATTTATTAAATCTTGATATTGTTGTAACATTCGATAATCACCAACAATGAATTTTTTAAATTGTTGGAATTCATCGAGAACTTCATTTAAAAATTCATGGTTATAACTAGGGATATAAACTTCTTTTAAATTTTGGTATGCTAATTTCTTGTAAAATGCAAACCCATCAGCCCCAGTTCCCTTAGGAACTGTGATTTCAAATGTATGCAGCATACTTTTAAACATTTGCATAATTTCCGTGTAATGATAGAAACAATTGATAGCAACGCGATAATTGAAACTTCGATATAATGTAGCACCAAATTGTAACATTGAACTCATAGCTATGGTGTAAACCACTTCTCTCAATTTGCTTGCTTTACTACTTAATTGTTCATGTGAATCAATCAGTTTAGTTAAGTTCAAGATTCTTTTAAATTCCGTATTAATGTAACGAATTGCAGTAGAATAATATTTACTTAATAGAGGAGTTAAATGGCCATATTTTTCAGGTTGGTTAGGGTTTAATGAATCTTGTCGTTGCATAATTGAAATAGCAAACGTTTGAAATGATGAAAATAAAACATAACTGGTTATTGCGTAACGAAACTGCGGTAAAAAACAAACTTGAAGATTGAATACTCGGTTTTTCAATTCCTCAGAACCATCGAATAACTCATATTTCTTAAAGCCAATGTGACCATGATTTTCAATTTCTTCAGATTCAGTGTAATCCGTGCGAACTTTATGTCTCATTATTGTGATTGTTTCATTAGCTTGAATAGAGCCTTTCAAAATGGACGGATTTTCTGCAGGCTGCTTTGGATAAGAAAATATTTGAGGTTGTTGGAATTGTATTTGGAGATGATAGGAATGTTGCTGGTTATGCGTCTGTGGCTTCTGCTTTTGCTGCTGCTGCTGTTGAAGGTTCGGTTGACCCATCATCATCAAAGACGTGGTCGACTGCTGTTTGACATTCTGATTTTTCTGTTTATTATTATTATTATTATTAGGACTCAAATTTATCTTGAAAGTCGCAGCCTTTGAGATCTTGAATTTGCCAAAATTAGCGTCGGGAGTCTTTGGGGTTTGAATTTGAAGTTGATGATCTGCAATTATTGAATGAGCAATTCTAATTCTATTTAGAAATTCTTGTGGAGCATCAAGGTAACTGCATCGAATCTACAATTAATTCTTGTTAGTAAAAAATAAATTAAATTAGGGTATCCACTGTTTTTAAACTTACGTTCTTCTTTCTACAACTTCCACATTCGGGAAGTTGTTCATCACATTTTCTTCGCGATTGTTTTTTGCAATAATCGCATCCTAATCTAGATGCTGTGAATGACTTCTTTCTTCTTTTCACGTTATTTAATATTGCTTGATTTTCCATAATAAAACAAAAAACAAAAAAGGCAACTACTAACTCTTATTGATATGTACTCCTTTTCTCTTATCTCTTTATCTTTGGATTTCTGATTCAAACGGCGAATGAGACAAGAAGAAAAAAAAGAAGAACAAGGAGAAGAAGAGTATTAAATATTACTTGAACTTTTTAATGATTGCTCGCTATATGATATATATTGCCGTCGCCTTTAATTTTTAGACTTTTTTTTTATTTTCATTTTTATTTTTTTTTTCTTTCTTAGTGGGGTAGGACATCCACTAAAGTTGATATTTCCGATTCATGTGGGGGGAGGTGAAAGTTCACTACAAAAGTAAATGAAGGAATCAATGAATACATCATACAATTAAAAATCTATTAATTTCCATTTAAAAGACAAACGCTTCAGTAAATCCAAGCGATTCAACAATTTCATTTGCCAACCTTTTAAATTCTGGCGGACCGCAAATTAAAACTGACGATGATTTATCAGCGATTTCATTTATATTTTCAATTAAATTGTCCTTTGTTAGTAACCCAATTTTATAGTGGACTTGTAAACTTTCTTTAAATTTATTCACTTCATCAATTTCAGGTTTCAATAAAATGTCCTTTTCAGTTTGTGAGTAATAAATTAAATTAAATTTCATGGTCATTGGCGATTCAATGATTATTCTTAAAAACGGAGTGATCCCTGATCCACCAGCAATCATTATAACTTCTTTAGTTCCTTCGCTGTCACAATGATCTAACGTTAAAAATTTATCGCTTGGGAATCTACCTACCGGTCCTTTAAATCTAACATTTTGATGAACTTGCAAAGTCGCAATTTTTTTGGAAATTGTCCCAGTTGGGTATGATTTAACTAAAATATCAAAGAATCCTTTGTCATATTTTGAGGAAATTGGGGTGTAATATCTAACATATCTCTTATGATGCTTAGTAAGCGTAGTTTTTTCTCCTTCTTCTGCTTCTTCTTCATCTTGATCCACTAACTGGTCTTCCGTGAACTCGCATGCAACATGATGACCTAAAGGTATTGCAATAGAATCTTTTTCCCTAGGTAGTTTGAACCGGTAAATCGCAGAATCCTTGGAGATAATAGTCTGATCAATCAATTCAAACGGTCTGAATTCACCGTCCACAAGATTACCTTGATTTTGGAAATACATTTGTTTAATAAATCGAAACCCAACTAAAATCGAAACAAATCCAATTCCATAGATTAACTTATCCAATCCAAAAAATGCACATCCGAAAACAATGAAAAATGATGGAATATATATCCCATGAAGTGGAGTATCTATGACATCCTTTTTACTATTCTTTGGTGTCATTTTTCATTAATTAATTAATTAATAATACAAGGACCTCATCAGAAATTTTCACTGATTCTTTCCTCTTACTGAGGGAGATTTTTTTTTTCTTTTCTTTTCCCCTTAGTAAGCATCACCGCGTTTATTATGTAATTTATTATATAATCACACACTACCAGGAAACACGTGATAAAAACGTACGATTGCGTGTCATGCTGCAAGTATCACATGATAGATTTTAAAACTTTTTATGGTACAAATCACATGACCACACATTCAAAATTCACCCTTTTTTTTTCTTTTCGCACTCTCTTGGAGATTTCTGAAAACGTAAACAAACAAAATCACAACAGAAAAAAAAAAAAAAAAATTCACAGTCTGATTTCTAATAAATCTTACTTTGTGTTTATCTATAAAAAATTGATTCTCAATTGTTTTTTATATTTTATTTTTGATATCCATTTTTTGTTTTAATTATTAACAATGAGAGAAGTTATCAGTTTAAACGGTATGTAAAATTACTGATATCGATTAATCAATTCTAAAAATGAGAGAAAAAAAAAATCGTATAATATCTTAAACGCCAGATTACTAACTCCCTCTTAAAGTCGGTCAAGCAGGTTGTCAAATTGGTAACGCTTGTTGGGAATTATATTCCTTAGAACATGGTATTAGACCTGACGGTTATTTGTCTGAAGGTTTGACTAAACCAAAAGGTAGCGAAGAAGGGTTTTCTACTTTTTTCAGTGAAACTGGTTCTGGTAAATATGTTCCAAGAACTTTATACGTTGATTTAGAACCAAATATTATTGATGAAATTAAAACTGGCCAATATAAAGATTTATTCCATCCAGAGCAATTGATTAATGGTAAAGAAGATGCTGCGAATAACTATGCTCGTGGTCATTTCACCGTTGGTAAAGAATTATTAGAACCAATTTTAGATAGATTAAGAAAAATGGCTGATCAATGTGACGGATTACAAGGTTTTATCTTTAATCATTCCTTAGGTGGTGGTACAGGTTCAGGTTTAGGTTCTTTGTTGTTAGAACAATTAAGTGCTGATTATGGTAAAAAAGCGAAATTAGAATTCGCAGTTTATCCAGCTCCTCAAGTTTCATCATCAGTTGTTGAACCATACAATACTGTTTTGACTACTCACTCGACTTTGGAACATTCTGATGTTACATTTATGGTTGATAATGATGCAATTTATGATATGTGTCGTCGTAATTTAGATATTACCAGACCAAATTTTAATTCCTTGAATGCTTTAATTGCCCAAACTGTTTCATCAGTTACTGCTTCATTAAGATTTGATGGTTCGTTAAATGTTGATTTGAATGAATTTCAAACTAATTTAGTTCCTTATCCAAGAATTCATTTCCCATTGGTTTCTTATGGTCCAATTTCTTCAAAGGCTAAATCATTGCATGAATCAAATTCAGTTTCTGAAATTACCAATGCATGTTTTGAACCAGGTAATCAAATGGTTAAATGTGATCCAAGATTAGGTAAATATATGGCAACTTGCTTATTATATAGAGGTGATGTTGTCACTAGAGATGTTCAAAACGCTGTCGTTCAAGTTAAATCAAAGAAAACTGTTCAAATCGTTGATTGGTGTCCAACTCCATTTAAAATTGGTATTTGTTATGAACCACCTTCAGTTCCAAATACTAGTGAATTAGCGCCAGTTTCAAGAGCTGTTTGTATGCTATCTAATACTACCGCTATAAGTGAAGCCTGGAACAGAATTGATAAGAAATTTGATTTAATGTTTTCCAAAAGAGCATTTGTTCATTGGTTTGTTGGTGAAGGTATGGAAGAGGGAGAATTCACTGAAGCCAGAGATGATTTGGCCGCATTGGAAAGAGATTATATTGAAGTTGGTGCTGACAGTATGGAGGAAGAAGAATACTAAGCTTTTTTTTTTGTTTTATTTATATTTTGAAGATTGCCCCGTTTTTATTTAAATTTCAGCTTATTAGTATGTAGTTAATAATATTTTAAAAAGATTTTTTTAGAAAGAGCAAAAAAAAACAATGTATTAAAAATGATGATGATCTATAAAAGAATCAAAGAATGAACTATATTATACAGAATATTATCATAAAAAAATTAGCTGGCAGCAGTATTAGCATTAGTAGCTGTTTCTCTTCGCTTTGCTCTATGAACTTCGTAAACGCCTTGAGCTTCATTAGTTGTTTCAATTTCAATATTAGATTTTAGAAGGTTGTCAAAATCCGGATGAACAATTTTCCATCCTAATTTACCACACAAGAACGTGGCAACTTCATCACAATAACCTAATAAGCTAACATCAAATTCACAATGACTAACCGGGTCTTTATTAATTAAAATTTGTGGGACATTTTCTGGGATTTTATTAACAATTTCACTAACTGGTGACACTTTCAATGACGTGCCCACACAAATCAATAAATCACAATTCTTGATATCATCAATTAAACTATCATGGTAAAGTGATGGCAACAGCTCTCCGAAAAATGTAATGTTTGGTTTTATCACACCAAAACTTGGATTCAAGTCTAGTTTTTCTTGTTTTTCCAATTGACTTCTTTTACCAGCACAACGAGGACAAATTGGTAATTCATGATTTCTAATCTCTGGGAAAATTATATTACCTTTAACTTTAAAACCACAAGATATACAAGTAGCAAATGCAAATGAACCATGACATTGAATGATTTTATCCGGGGAAAGTCCCACCACTGATTCTAAATTATCAATGTTTTGAGTATAATTTCGTAAAAGTTTCCCTTTATCTTGTAAAAGTTTAATAAATCCATGTAGCGGAGTAAATTTATGTTCAGGAGGAAGAATCATATCAGCAATAGAATAAAAAATCAGAGGATCTTCTCTGAAAAATTGCAAATCAAAAACTTCTTGAGGATCACTTAATCCTAAATAAGTGAGCCTTGAATAAAAGCCTTTTGATGATCGGAAATCTGGAATACCCAAACTTGTAGAAATCCCAGCCCCAGTTAACACGATAATTTTATTACTACTCATAATCTTATCAATGACATGATCCAAGGTATGGAATGAAGTTAATCGATTTCTCATTTGGATAACTTTGCACATTGCCTTAAAAAGGAATTTAGCAATTTTAACTAAATTTTTCTCGTCAGAGTAATCATAAGCATCAGAAGGATAATAGCCTAACAACATTGCCGCTTTTAAAACATCATTATACGTTGCACTTTCTGGTAAATATTTCTGTAAAAATGCTGTTTGTCCTTCAGTTTTAAGGAACGTTCGTGTTCGCCTTATGTCTTCAATGGTAAAAGGTAGTCTGTTTGGGCTTGCTTTTTCTTTCTCGCTATCATAGTCCAGACCAATAATAATATCTTCGCGATTGTCCGCAGCATCATCATTATCGTCATTTTCCTCCCCTTCTTCTTCTACTACTTCTTCTTCTACTACTTCTTCTTCTTCTACTTCTTCTTCCCCATCAACTTGGGTACGCTGGACGCTGAATATTCGGGAAACAGTCATATCGGCAAGGACTTCATTTAAATCCAACTCTTGTAAGTCACTATCCGAAGACGATCCCTCATCCGAACTTGGCTCCAAGGGACGCTTCCCATTTATTTCAGCAGCTCGAGCATTCCCATTGGTTGAAGTAATTGTCGCAGTCGCAGTTGCAGCAGATGTAGCAGCAGTACCGTTACCGTTAGTATGAGTTGAATCCAATTTTCTGATTTTTAAAGGAGGGCCTGAATCATTTGAATTATTCATATTATAATATAAAAGGACGGTTTATTGGTATATATTTATGTATATATATATTTCTCTATTTATCCTACTATGATATCTATGTGCGATTTTCCGTCACCAACCAAATTTTACAAACATCGATGGTTGCCCGGAAGACAATTACCAAAATCTAAAAAAAAGAAAAATCATGAAAGTATGAAAAATATCTGGCGAAGAACCAGAGAATATAAAAGAACAAAGAATCATTGTTAAATATGTCGGGAAAGCCAGTACGAATGCCACCATTGCCTAAATTGAAGGTGAAAAAACCGGTAGTGAAACAGCAGACCAACAGTTGCGTGGTGTTGATGAGTAGTTTGTTGAACTGTTGGGCATCTAACAGTGAGGGTGCTTCAGTTTGTGCTCATTTTGAACAAGAATTGAAAACTTGTATGGATTTGAAGGTAGGTATTAGCGAAGAGGAATTAATTAATTTATTTGCTTGATTTACTAACATCTTTTAGAAACCAGTTAAGGACGTTTTGTCACCTATAAATTATCATGCGTCTAGATTGTACCCTAGAATCTCTGGTAAGCCTCATGATTAAATTTGGTAATGTGTTCTGTATATATTTTTTCAATATAAATTGCCTTTTTGTAAATTATAAAGCGTCGTAAGAAGAAGAGTGGTTTTCGAGATTATATATTTTACTGGCTGATAGCTTTGGCTTTCTTCATGCAGCAAATTTTCAAAATTTTTCATTCGGAAAAATATATATATATTATTTTGCTATTGTTCGATGAGATAGAGATGATACGAGGATTATACAAATCGCAGCTATCGAGACAGTTAACCAGGATCAGGTTAATCCCAGTAAGCTATTTCAGTCAATCCACTAGAATATATAATCAGAAGCAGGAAGAAGATGATGAAGCAGCATTTGATAAGAGATTCAACGATTTATTGAAAATTGATGAAAAAGACGAAGAAGATGATAATAACCATAAGGAAGACCTAGATGATTACTCTATGTCATTCAACGTTCTTGCTGAATCCATGGGTGATGAAAAGCTTGTTAAAGAATGGAAAGATTACATTGATAAATCTGATAAGGAAATGGCAGGATTTACTACCGATGAACCAGATCCAAAATTGAATCAGCCATTAGTTAAAAGTGAATGGAATAAAATGTCGAGTATATTTGATGAAATTATGTTTCATAAGCAGAGAAATTCTGAAAATAATAGTCTTAATCAAATGGTTTTTGATATAGCTAAGCTGTCAAATTTCCAAATCCCTGGGAAACCTAAGATTGTGCTAGGGGAATTAATGGAGAAAAATAACGTTGACCTTAAAGTGAGGGCAAAAGAAGAAGAAATTAAAGAATTAACTGAGGCATTAGAGCCAACGCTAGAGTATATGAAACTGTTAAAGACTGATTTTGAATTGATTTCTTTTATTAATGACAAAATAATTGATAGATTCCATGATGATACCAATAATAATAAAAAGGAATTAATATCTAAGACTAAAGAGACCAGTTATAGAGATTCTAGTTTACCAATAGTGAATCATTTAACGTTACCTATCTTGTTGCGACAGGGATTTATCACGCTTTATGAAAGTTTCAATTCACCTGTTGTTGTTACTGATATTTTAACGATATTTGAATCAATGAAAATCGGAGGTGACAAAAGGCCAATTGAATTGGTGGTTTATGGATGTGACATTGATTTATATAATTTCTTGATTAAGATTGTCTGGAAACATTTCCAAGATTATGGTAAAGTGGAATCATTGATTATGGAAATCAGAATGAACGGGGTTGAAACTAATGAAGAGACTATTAATGTCTTGAAGAAGATAAGTAAAGAGGGTCATAAATTATTGACTAAAGGTTATGTAGCGGCGACCAGTGCAGAGGCAGACGTAGAAGTAGAGAAAAGCAACAAGGATCTACTTGATGATATATTTGAAGATGAATTGGGGGATAAACCAACGAGCGATATTTGGAATGAAGAAGAATTTATTCAATTACAAAATCTAGATCGATTATTGATGCAGATGATGCAACAATAAAAAAAAACTATTTACATGTATATAGATAAATATTTTCGTTTTTATTTTTTGTTCAATTCAGGCATTCTTAAAATTTCCTTTTCCTTGTTGACACTAAGTTCTTGTAATTTTTGTAGAACTTTTGAATTTTTCCATTTTTCAGGTATTGGAGTTACCTCATAATTTTTAGTAGCCCAATAAAAAATATCCCAATCTGGCAAATCCAATAAAGTATCATATTCAACTAATTCTTCAAAGGTCATATCTTTCAAATATTTATCAGCAAATCTTGATAAAAGTAAATCAGACTCAAGAATCCCACGTTTTCGCGATTGATAGAGAAGTCTTGCTCTTTTCACCTCAATGTCTTCGTTATTTCTTGGGATTGGTTTCACAGAAACTTCGAGATTGTCACCATCAGGCTTGATATTCAAATCATTTCTTGGATTACTGAATAACCTAAATGAAGTAGAAAATAATCTATATTGATTTTTGCTATTTGTCTGTTTTACTATTTGCACAAATTGTCTCGAGAACATTTTCCTAATAAATCTATCTATCAATTTTCAGAATTCGTTTCTATGAGTGATTTTCAATTTTATATTGGCGTGCAATAAATTTACAATATGTGTCACGTGCTTCATCAGAAAAAGAAATATTTGCTATGTTTTTTTCGCTGCTTGACAATTAGATCAAAAACTACGGACGACCCACCGACGGACGACGTTAAACGTCACTCAAATCTGAATCTGAATCTGGTTCTTTCGTTCAATATATATTCGATAACATCCCGTATATGACCAACCAGATTTGTATCATATGAATGGGTTACTTTCATTTCTATCCACCTTATTTGGTGCAATGTACGTTGTATTTTGGAGTTTTGCCTTTTATCCGACTCTAATAATGAATTACAGATTGAAATCTTCAGATGCTATATCATTAGATTCAGTTATCTTAAACGTGGTCGGATATTGGTCATATTTCATTACAATATCGTTACAGTTATTCAATGAAAAGGTGATCACTGATTATAAAAAGGTATATAATACCAAGCCTATCTTATCTTTAATTGATTTTTGTTATGTTTCCCATTGTCTTATTTGCATTATTGTTACATTTTGTCAAGTTTTATACTATAGAACAATTAAATTGAAATCATATAATCATGATCCTGAATTGAAAACTTCTCCTTCATTTCAATTGTCAGACTTGAGACTTGTCGTGTCGATACTTGGCAAGCTAAATTCAAGCACAAAATTATTACTTTTATTGTTGATAATATTCATTAATTGTTTATTATATCAAGCTTTTATTGATGAAAGCTTACCATTATTAGTATTGACTAAGATACTCACCATGATTAAGCTTTTCATAAATTGTATCAAATTTGTTCCTCAGTTAATATTAAATTATAAGAAAAAATCAGTTAAAGGATACCCATTTTTAGCTACTTATTTTGATTTACTTGGTGGTGTCGCATCACTTTGTCAAATTATTATTGACAATTATTTAATTTTGACAGATATCAGACTGAATAAGCCAATTAATAAATTAGGAGTTGAAATTGATCATCGATTAAATTTTAGTTTAATTGATTTTATCAAGAAGAACTTTGCTAAATGTGGATTAGTATTAGTTGGATTTTTCTTTGATTTCTGCTTTTTATTACAAAAGAAAATGTATGATAACAATATGATAGACTCAGGAACAATAATTAAAGAGATCATCGTATGACTAATAGATTGATGGCCTCAAATGGACTCTCATCGCTTTTTATTTTTTTTGACTCGTCTGCAGCCATCCATGGCTAAGTTAATTCGCTCCTTAAAAAAAAATGATACAGGTTGAAAATTGATATTTAAGGACAAGTAATCCACCAACAGGGATGGAGATGGCTCACTTCAATCATTCGCATTGCTGGCTACAGGTCGTTTATTAGATTAATGATAAATTGGCATTGTTGTCGATGTCCATTTATATGCAATTCGTTGGAGATTATCCTCTGTGAATCGTGTGCCCATTGAAGGTATGGCAAGTGCAAATAGAAACTGACATGAAGATTGAAAAAGATAACATCTCCTTAATTTTAAGTAAGGTAACTAACTAGAACTTAAATATAAATCCTGTTGTGTCTTGCCTCGCGTCGCGTAATATATATAAACTGATCGCCGCCCTCCCAAACAAATGTTGTTTTTTTTATTTCTAACAAACGGCCTCGATTTGTTACTTATGGACCTTTTATATGAAGCTTCAAAGGATTGGTGTTGTTGTGTTTGCTATCGGTATTGTAGTGCTGATAGTAGACAATGTCACTGTTGTCATTTTCGTTGTTTCGTGTGTGAAGTTGTGCCACCATAAATATTCATTGAATAAATGAAATATTCCACGTGCTATGTGGCAAAGAAAATTTGTAGGTAATATTGCTTGATATCAATATCCCAATAATCCCATAATCCTTGTTCAGCTTTATCAATTGATTGGTTTGGAATCTTGATGGCAATGTTATCATATGGCTCGGCGCTTACCACCAAATATTGGAAATTACTTCCATCTTCACTTTGATCCACTTTCTGTTCAAAAAAATTCATAAATCTATACCTTGGCTTAACCCCGTCAGCGATTCTAGAAAATTTAATTTCGATCAATAAACCCAATTGTTCAGTTATAGGGTGTCTAATTTTAGTTATCTGATACCCCGGGGTGCCTATCTTGACATAATTTTTCTTCGCGATGTTAGTTATCCCTTGAACTGCGGGGCCTTGCTGTTGTTGTTGCAAATGCAGCTGGCTCTGCTGCAATTTGATTTGCCGGCGTCTCAAGTTGGTCTGGTGTTTCTTCCCTTGGACATGAATCAAGAATGACGATTCAGACACATGGGTAGTCAAACAAAGCTTACACTCTAAGTAACCCAAGTGATTAGTAAAGACATATGGGTCATTTTCAAGGAAATTCGTAGAAGACGAGAGAATCTCTCGAATCCTTGATCTTCTAGTGGCGTTTGTCTCTTCTGATGATGCTAATCCACCACCTCCTTGTTTGCTTCCTACTCTGTTCTGATAGTCCATGTTAGAGCTTCCCACTTTTTATATGTATGTCAATTGAATATACTGAAATATTTTTTTTTTCTTTAGTTTCATCTTTCACATTGCCCCGGGTAAGCAAACCCCCCTCTGAAAATTCAAAATATTATTTTCCGTCAAGAAGAACAACCAAACGGTAAAAAGAAAGAGAGAAAAGAGGAGCAAAAGATAATGAGTGAAGCTGAATATCTTACGTGTCATTGGGATTCCTGTGGTAGCAATTACTCAAACTTAGATTCATTAGTCCGTCATTTAAACACTGATCACATTAAGTCCCGACAGCTGAAATATAAATGTGAATGGGACAATTGCAAGAAGAAAGGGGTTATTCAACCGTCAAGATTCGCACTTGTCTCTCATATTCGATCCCATACGGGAGAAAAGCCATATTATTGTATAATCCCTGAATGTTCTGGGAAATTTACGAGATCTGACGCTTTGGCCAAACATATTCGAACCGTGCATGATGCGGACCCTTCCCATGAACCTCAATATCATCCATGGTGGTTCCTGAGCAAGAAAGCACTCGAAAATAAAATAGATAATAATAATGAAGAAAATGTGAATAGAGTGATAGAATATGCGCAAGCTTCAAGGAATAGGTTTTTCCAGAAAGCAGTAACGGCAGCTGCTGCTGCTGCAGCTCCTGGCCAAGGCCCTGCGGAAGATGAAAGTTTTGGTGCCTTTTATAATGTATTGTTCAATGACGGATATTATGGAATCACATCGAATATCGATCGATTAGCAAAGATAAATAAGACATTGAAGAGGAAAAGTAGTGTCAGTGCTGAGCCTAAACGAATGAAATTGAGTCTGGTTTTGAAATTGCATGAAGCCGACCCAGATGAAGACAGTGGGAAAGAACCAGTCAATACATCGGCAAAGTTCAAGTGTGGTGTGGTAAATGAGTTTATGGATAGTTTGAAGATTGCCAATACTAATGCTGATAATAGCAATAATAAAAATCAAGAAGATAATGAATTAGAATATGAAAAATTGAAACGAAATTATTTATGGAATTTAGAGTTGAATAAAGTGCTACATGGAGAATTGAAACTCTTGGTTAGTCAACAGAAGAAATTGTTTGACACGAAAGAACAGCTACTTTCATCAATTTTGAAATTAGAACAAGCTGATTAAGTAAAGAAAAATTGTATAATATCGTATAGTAATTAAGTTTAAGCTAAGCTAATAATCCTTCTTGGTCTTCAGTGTCTGGTAATCTAATACTCAGAAACATTTCCTTGATTACTTCAATGTAGTATCTTAAAGATTTTGTATAAAATAAATGGTAGTTCTCATAAGTATTTAAAAAACTTCTTGGATTATTCAATTCTTGATCAATTAATTTATCAACTCTACTCACTATAGTTGTTGGGTTTTCATCACCAAAGATTTCTTCATCAAATTCATCATCATCCAAATAGAAATTACTTTTAATTTTATTTATAATTGATTTCTTTCTACGGCCAAGTAACTGTATCAATATAGGAACTATAATGAAAAATGGAACCACGGAAATTACTTGACCAAATCGAATAGCGTTGAATGATTCTCCCAAAAAGATTTCAAACTGACACTGATTACTGTTTTTAATTAATGTAAGAAAATTGTATGATAATGGGATCGTCAATCTGATTGCATAAGAAGCATACCACACACATGATGATGGGTTGGAGTTATTATTAATTAATTTATAAATTAAAAAAATCTTAGTTTTGGACAATGATATCAATGACGTTAAGCACATATAAGTTAATAATATAATAATTGAGAAATTTTCAAGAACTCCATAAATGAACAAATTAATCAATGGCACACGAAATTCCCCCAAGATAATCACCATCGATAAAACACTTAGTATAGCCGCAAATATTTTAATCAACAAAGGATTAATGTGATAATAATAATAAAATTTGGACCGACTGGATAAAAGTCTATTGAATTGATCATCTTGTTGTACTCTAAAAGTTATTGTTCTAAAGTTTTTCGATCTTTTTATGTCTTGCAATTTAATCACTTTACGAAGTAAATTATGATAAACATTTTCATCGATAAGTAACTGATAATAACAATTTTTCAAATCCTTAGTGATATTAAGTAAGAAATCTTCACTCAATTGATTATTCGTAATCACCAAATCTTGATTGAATCGATTATTATAATTTGTCAAATTGTTTTGTAAATTGTTTTGCTGATTGCTATTTTCAGTATTCTGGTTTGAACTAATTAATTTATACAAATAACCGATCCATTGCTTGTTGATATCATTCTGCAAATCTATTATTGAATACAAGTTATTAATTAATGAATTAATTTGATTGAATTTTGTCTTTGAATCATGATAACTTGTACTTGCAACCAATAATTTCAGATAATAATGATCAATATAATATTTATCATCCAAGGATATCACTAATCCTTTCCAAAACCAAGCCTTTGGTAAATCTATAACACCATACCCCATAAACCATAGAGCTAGAATTAATGAATAACTGTATGAAATAATTATCACCAATGACCTGATACCTTGAACACTTAATCCAACATTAACAAAAAGATAAATAAGTCCAACGACAGCGACTGCCAAATAAACAAGATAAAATTTTAAGTTACCAATAAGTGAATCCTTCAAGCGTTTCTTGGATTGGAAATTATTAGATGAATAATAATATTGAATAATTGGTAAAATAAACCAAGTCAATGCAAAACCCAACCAATAATTGAACTTCCAAAACATCAAAATAAGTGATTTAGACTCCAAATAAAATAGATGGCTGCTATTGCTGTCATCAGAGGATATTATATCAATTGGAACTAAGAATATTATTGAAAATGGAATGAATAATGAAATTATGAGTGCCAAAGATAGCAAAGGTGGATTATTCAAAATATTAACAAATTTATTCACCGAATAAACTGATAATCCAAGACAAATCAATATTGATATTAGAAGCATCATATTCTATATGATCATCTGTTAAAAAATTTCGCGTCTGCGTAGATTATTTCTGACTACCCGATCTTTTAGATAATAGTTATATTAAATTTATGATGATTGATTGATTGTTATTCTTTGCCTTCTTCCAACTTTCGGTTAAATAAGTTCGGGGGTGTAAAGATTTCAAGATCAAGGGGTGTGTTCCGTTTCTTTGGCACCTGCATCCGAAGGACGTTTTACACATTTTTTTTGCATTGCCATTTTTGGTTGAATTCTACTTGAAAAAAATTTGTATAAAAAAAAGAACAAAGGAAAAAAAAAGTTAGATCATAGCTAAAAAAGAATTTCATTGACTACTTATTTGCAATAGTCATTTGTTTTTTTGCTCATTACGTTGTTGCCATTCATTCGTTGTTCAATTTTCCTTTGCTATTAGCCCGCCTGCGTTTCTCTTGTTTTGATTTTATATTGTTTGTTGGTATCATGCTGAAATCATCGAATTACTCACACAATGGATGTACGAGGTGCAAAAAGATGAAGATAAAATGTGACGAAAAAAGGCCAGGTTGTACCGGTTGTCGCAAAAGAAAAATCGATTGTATATACCAGTTTCAATTCGTCATCTATAATCCAAGCAAAAATTATAAAAATTTAAGCAGAATAAAGAAATTGAATCAGGAAGATAGGAGAATATTAAAGATTACTTTGCCTAATGAGTTCATATTTATCGCAGAAAAATTTCTCGAAGATAGTACTCTTCTGAACCCTGAATTGACAAGCAGTAGTGGTAGCAATGGCAGTAGCGATAGTGGAAATAGTAGCATCAGCAGTAGTAGGAGCAATAGCTGTATAAATGTCAAACTAGCAGCTTCTTCTAATATCTTGCCAAAATTCAATTTTAATTTCTATAAAGAAAACAATGTTCAAGTGTTCATTAAGTATTTTTCACAATACCAGTCGCTCATTGATGGGAAATCTTTCGAAGACCCCGAGAACAATAAATTGATCTGGGATTGTTTTATTCAATGCAAATCATTGTCAAATCATCTATTTGTTGACAATGATTATCATAGTAATCACTTGATTGATTGGCTTAAAATTCTTCTGAAGAACAATTCAGATATAATAAATAGTAGCATTGCAGCCACCACAGCCAATGCGATCTTTGTGCAGACAAATATCTCATATTGGGAAAAATTCAAGCAGAAATACATGGACATCACGGTGAACATATTACTGAAATACATTAATACCAGTGAATCATTCATTTCCATGACTTGTTTGTTATTCACGGTGCTTTTACTTTATTCTGAAAGATCAGCTACTGATTCACCTGCTTGGAGATTGCATTTGAAGGGTGCCGGGGAATTATTGAAGAAAATTCAAACCAAATGGGATATCGATATACAAGACGCTACTCAAGATCCGGAGTATCTAGCTGCTGTCAACTTGTTTAATTTTTGCAAGACATGGTATGGTGCAGCTGAAAGCTTAGCATGGATTTCTTCAATCGGTGGCGGATCATTAAACTGTGAAACATTAGATGATATTAAGGAAGCGAAAAAGTTATTAACTAGCAGTTATGAACAATTGAACCCATTAGTCAATTGTGGATTCAATACAATTAGATTTTACCTGCAAAATTTAGTTGAAGTCATGAACGACATTGTATTCCATCATATGAAACTTAAAATCATTTATAACATTGATTTGGGTGAATTTCTGGGACTTTTATTACATAGCCCAGTCAACGAAGAAACCTTCAATCTTGGGTTGCATCTACTTGGCAAAATTGGTCTGTTTGAATATGAAACTTTCCAATTCAATTGTCAAGATAAACAGTTGGAAGAAACTATGAGAATCACCGCTAAGTGCTATTTGATAGGTATTAAGAGTTATGTGATGTTAAATTTCTTGGGTTACGATGTTTTCACATTGCAGATTCAACAAAACGTTGTGGAGTTTATTACATTGTTTAACCAAATGCCATACTTGAATTCATGCGCAATCTCTATCCATTGGCCATGTTTCTTTTTAGCATGTTGCACCCCATTACATTTGCGTGAACAAATCATCGTGCCATTGAATATTATGCTAGATCAAGCCTTGATGGGTGCCAATTATAGTTTGAAAAGGCTTCGACAAATATGGTACGCCATGGATAATCGTGATTATAGCCAGTTAGAAAGAATTGATACCATTTGCTTTTAATCGCTTTCCATTTTAGCCTCATTGTATGGAAAATTAATATTCAAAATCATCTTCTTATTCAAATGTCATATGCATATGTGGATTCTCTTTTTGACATTCATAAGACGACTCTGTTTCACATAATAGACACTTCTAACCAAAATCTGAACCGTATTAGATACTGTTCTTAGATAGCAATCTGATGTGAATAGCTACATTTCAAGATGCAACGATTTCAAATACACTAACGGCTTCAAAGAACTTAATTTTAAATCTTTAGAGTAAATTTCCAAATTCATTCAATTTGTTGACCTATTAAAGTCTTGTAGCTCCAGCAAGACGACGAATGTAACCTCAATGTTATTAAATTATTCAAACCTTTGATTTCTGCGTGGCGCCGTTTCATTTCAGGTCCTTCCACGTATTTCTTAAGTCTATCACCGTCAGAGTCTGGTAGGTCGTCTCTATTGTGGGATTTCTCAGGAGTGAGCTTTCTCGCAGTTGTGCTTAGTCGGAATTCAGGGGGCAAACAATGCTTGTTAATAACTCTATATATAGAAGTCATTATCTGTTAAATATATAAGAATTATTATATTTTAGAATGGTGATTTGTAAATCTGGTTTCCACTTTTATTACTTTTCCATGCAACAATGGTACAACATGGCAAGTTCCACTACTTCGTAGAAGCTGTTGAAAAACGGTTAAGGAATAACAATAGTGCTTACAATTTATGTACGGATGAATCAACTATTCCAAAATACACGAAGCCATTATTATATTTAAATTATTCCTTATCAAATCGCGAATGGCGGTTCCACATACATTTAGAAGGTAGCCTCATCATCGTTGGCATTAATTCAAATCTTATACGACAAAATATATTTTAGTGAATCTTAATTTGAGACGAAAGTAAAGTTTATTATAGTGAGGACTAGTTGGGGTTTGTGTTTACTATTAAACTTTTATTAGTCGCTTTGCCAAGTGGGCGATGATATCGGTATCGAATTTATGTTTGAAGCCGTCCCACTCAGCTGGAGTAAGACGTCGCCTAGATTTTCCAAAATTTGACATTTCGTCTTCTCTATCACGAAGCAGCGAACCAAAGAAATAATAGATATGGTGGAGTGTTGTAAGTTAACCAAAACAGAAAATATATTATCGAAGATTTTCACTAACCCTTAGCAAACTATGATTTGGATAAATGTATAGAGATGTTGTACAAGCGGCAGCTTTTGCCAGAAGTAACAGTTCAGGCACTCTGCAATAAATTGAAAGAACTTCTAATCAAGGAATCCAACGTGGTTTACATTCAAACACCGGTAACAGTTATCGGGGACATACATGGCCAATTCCATGATTTAATTGAGATATTTAAGATTGGTGGGTTTGCCCCCGATACGAATTACCTCTTTTTAGGTGACTATGTTGATCGTGGCATGTTCAGTGTTGAAACAATAATGCTTTTAATTTGTTTGAAATTACGATACCCAAGCAGAATCAATCTAGTTCGTGGAAACCATGAGCTGAGGCAGATTACGCAAAACTACGGCTTTTACACCGAATGCCAGAGAAAATATCAGGGCTCAACAAACGTATGGAATTATTTCACAGATATGTTTGATTATCTCATTCTTAGTGTTGTTATCAATAATGAAATCTTTTGTGTTCATGGTGGGTTAAGTCCTAACGTTCATCACATTGATCAGATTAAATTGGTGGATAGATTCAGGGAGATTCCTCATGAGGGCCCGATGGCGGATTTAGTTTGGAGTGACCCCGATGATGAGGAACAAGATTTCCAATTAAGTCCTAGAGGAGCAGGTTACACTTTCGGGGTCGGGGTAGTGAAGAAGTTCTTGATATTGAACAAGATGAACAAGATCTTGAGGGCTCATCAGTTATGTAATGAGGGTTATCAGATTTATTTCAATGGTCTTGTCACGACGGTTTGGTCAGCCCCGAATTATTGTTATAGATGTGGGAATAAGGCTAGTATATTGGAGATCTACAACACAGATCATAGTTTCTTTAACGTGTTTGAAGCTAGTCCTGAAAATCCAAAGGAAATGGAAATGGTCAACCAGCCTGCAAAGCCATACGTTGAGTACTTCCTCTGAATTGTGATGAAACTTTCTCGTTCTCGCTGCCACTAATATTCATTTCAAAAATGATTCTTTATTTTATGTACAATACAATTAATGAAACTAATCTTAATAATAGCAGTTCCCTAAGGTGTTCGCTCTTGTTTGCACTAGTATTTGATTTCAATAAATTGCTCTTTGTTATATGATGTTATGTACAATTGATAAAAGCTAATTAAAATAATTTAGGGGAATTCTGCTATTCACTCTTGGTGAATATTTGCAAAATACTATCCAACTTACTATTTAACTCTTCCCATTCACCCTCAGCGGTACTCAATACAGTGATAGCTCCACCTGCTCCTACTAACCAACTTTCGTCCCCTCTGTACTTGAACATACTTCGAATAACTACACTCCAGTCAGCTTGGTCATCTAAAGACCAGTACCCGAAAACCCCAGAATAGACGCCTCTATCTTCAATTTCTAAATCTGATAAAATTTCCACCGATCGCTTCTTTGGGGCACCAGTCATTGACCCAGGTGGTAACGAGGTTGAGAGGATAGACGACGGGGTCAGAGTAGTGCATTCAATAACCGAGACAAGTTGATAAACGGTAGCGTACTCTTCAATTGACATGAGTTTAGTGACGTGGACATCATCACTATGAGCGAATAAGTCATGTCTGATCAAATCAACAATCATTAAATTTTCCCCGTGTTCTTTAGGAGAATGAAGAATCGATTCAACCTCGGAGGATGTTAGGCCTGGAGTTTTCTTAACGGTTCCCTTAATTGGCCGTAATTGACATAATCTTCTTTCGCTGGTCGTTGATGTCTTCTTCCAGGAGAGGAATCTCTCAGGTGAGGAGGCAATGAGTTGACACGATGGGAAGCAAATGTACCCTGAATAAGGTGCAGGGTTCTTCTTTGAAAGAAGCTTATAAATGTCCCAAGAATCGACATCTTCATCGAAATTAAGTTTGGTTTGGGTGCAGAGACATAATTCGTAAGAATCACCAGCATGAAGATATTCTTGACATTTCGCAAAATTCTCAAAGTATCTTTGCTTGTTTGGTTTACTAATTGACGCATCAAAACTGGTAAATTTGAGTTCAATATTTGAAATCACATTGCTTTCAAGTAACTCCCTAGTTTCTTTTATCCATTGGTTGTCATCACCCTTTTTAATGGTAACAATGTAGGCCTCACCAGTCTTGTTGTTGAGAATGATTGTTCGTTCAATAAATGCAAGTTTGACATCTGGAGTTCTAACCTGTTTCTTGGTTATGTATTGACCTGATTCATATGACATAAGCCCAATCAATCCACCTATAAATGGAATATCAAGTGAATTGTTTTCTACTTTGTGATGTTGCATGAACTCTTTAAGGAATTGCCAAATACCTTCACCCACCAATTCAGTTTTCTTCGGGCAATTCCACTTGTTCAATTTGATATGATCTGGATCTTCTCCAAACCAACTAATTTCAAGTGAATGGCCTGTAATAGGCATCCCGATAATTGAGTAAGTTCCCGGGTCGCTCAATGAATTAAGCAACAAGAACTCATGGCCATTGGATTTCAAGGCATCGCAAATATCAATAGCAGTGACCTCCTTCTTCAAAGTTAGTTTCTCGTAGGCAACAGATGATGATGGCTGGGCAAATTTAGAGTAATCAATCTTCTTCGTATCTATGGTATGATCATCTAATCTAATATTTGGATTGACATAGTACCTGCTAAAATCATTGGAAACCACGACTCCGCCATTAGAATTAACGCGGCAATTTCTATTATTGGTGTTTGAATGGGCCTTAGCTATTCGCCAAAAGTTCTCAATTAATAGTTTTCCATTTTCAGAACAAGCAGATTCAGGATGATACTGAACCCCATAATATGGTTTTTCAGGGTGCTTTCCAGCCATAACAATGCCATCTTCACTAACCGCCATGACTTCAACGGCATCACCAATGACATGAAGAGAATGATACCGTACACTTTTCCAACCATTTTGAAACCCATCAAATAAACCATGTTGGTTATTAGTAATTGTGATAGTTGAGACTTGACCGTGCTTGATATCCTCTAGTCTTACTACTTTGCAGCCGCTGCCCATTGAGATGACTTGAAACCCCAAGCAAATTCCCAAGATTGGGATATCCTTGAATTTTTCATTGAAGATCAATTGCTTGATTATCCCGATATCACTGTCGATATTTGGGTTCCCTGGTCCCGGTCCTATGATTATACAATCGAAATTACCGTTAATGAAATCTGCAAATGGGACAATGTCTTGCATTGAATCATTCTGAATTGTATGGATTTTAGCATGAGGAACCGCAGATTGAATCAAGTTCCGAAGATTATAAGTGAATGAATCGTAAGAATCGACCAATAGAATGGACATTGCCAGTTGCACTATTCAAGAAAATAGCAATAATATTTTTTTTTGAGGAAGGGGTGGTTGTTGGGTGATGGTGGAAAAAATTGCATAAAATATCTCACTACCCTAATCGATCAAACGTGCCTCATATTGGTCGGCTGCGCGGCTGTCGCCATTCACATGGGTGGTTTGGAAATTTAATTTGTACGCGAAAAATTCACCAATCAAAAAAATATTGATGGATAACGAACGGTTTATTCGCTCACAAATTGTTCCCTATAAAGTCATAGTCAAAGCACGGCTTATATTCTATTACGCAATATGATTGAAGTGGTATGCAACGATAGATTAGGTAAACGAATCAAGGTGAAGTGTCTAGCTGAAGACACGATTGGTGATTTCAAGAAGTTATTGTCATTACAAATAGGGACAACTCCAGAGAAGATAGTGTTGAAGAAAGGGTATAGAATATTCAAGGATCACATTACGTTGGATGATTACGAAATTCATGATGGAACAAATATAGAATTATATTATTCATGATGATGAGGAGTAATTTTTATATATAATATATGAAAAGTATAGTATATGATATAATATATGGTGCCAATATTGATCAATTGATATTGATAGTGATAGATATAGATTTAGAGTGGCTATCCATGACAAACATTAACTGAATGTTTTGCAACAAATGTGTATTGCTTTGATTTCCCAGTGCTAACATCTCTACCAAAATATAAAAAAGTTCTCCGTTGTTTGTTATTGTAAAATTCATAAGAACCCCAAGCTCTTGAATCATCAGGATGCTTTTTTCTTAAATGATCTAATAATTCATTGAGATTATAAAATGCTTGATTTAAACATCCATAGCACATTACTGGACAAATGTGAGTTTCCAAAGTATGTTGGATCATGTAATCATGATGAAGACTGTTGTAAGGACAGTAAGCGCATCTCAATCTTTCTTTACTCATTTTTATCTAATCTTATCTTATCTTATCTTAACCTATATTGTATTGAATCGAATCGAATTGAATCGAATTGAATTTGTAGTAAAACACAATTTTAATGATTGGCAAGAAGAATAAGTGAATAAATAAAAAATAATTTGAAAAAATGAAAGTAATTGAACCGAAAAATACGTCAATAGTCTTTCTTTTTCTTTTTTCACTATTTTTATTTTATTTTTTTTTTTTTTTTTTTCACTTTTTTTTAGGCTGAGGCTAGGCGAGAATTGAATATATTTATATGTTATGTGAAGGTAAGCAGGTAATTTCAATTTAATTAAAAACCCACTTAAGTTAATTTTAATCCGTAGTAGTCAACGGTAAATTAGATATTGAAAAATTTTTCTTTCTCGTTATTTTGTTCCCCTCAACTAACATAAAGCAATTCATTACTTTATTTGTTAATATTTTGTTGGATGTCTGTGATTCCTTGTTGTTATGTCTTATGGAAAATTGCTTTATATGTAAAATATGGCCCTGTTCAACAACACAGAATAATTGCCAATCCTACTCCTCTCTCTATCTCAAACTTTTCCTTCTGTCTCAATTAAACGAACGAAAGAAAATCAAGAAGACATAGCTTATCTGAATTCTAAGCCATTGTAAATGATTGCTATTTACTGCACAACCCTTTGTAATCCCAATTGACTTTAATCAATATATTAGAATTATAAAGTTATTGTTGATGTGCCTTTAATAATCTCTATTGTTTATGTGCAACGTATGTATGTAATAATAACTTATGAATTAAATTAATTAATTAATTAATTACTTTCGTTTAATTTTGTTTTGTTAGCGTGTGGTTGCCTTACTTCCTGTTTTGGCTGATTGTTTTTCCATTTTCGGATCTCACTGATCCTCTTTTTTCAGCCATTTTTATCACTAAGTGCACTCACACTAAACCTAAATTTATACCCCGATTATTTATGATCGCTATTTCGCAACATTATTATTAAGATTATTAGTCACAATATTAACTAATTATTTTATTATATTGCCATTAATTAAAAATTGTCAGTTAGTTTATCTACCCTTGCTCATTCTGGCCTAGTTAGTTTATCTAGTGAATGTCGCGTGGGTCGTAAATTAATTAAGCTAATCCTCGTCCGTTAAACGGCTTGTACCTACCTTGGTAGCACCATCCGGCATTATCGAATACATTAGCGAGAAATCAAAGAAAAGAACGAAAAAAAGAAATAACAAAAGAAACAAAGTAAAAATAAAATTGCTTAATTGCCAGTAAGTAAAATGTCATTGTTTAATACTAGCATTTAGTTCTAAGTTAGCTTGATCGTATAATTATGCCAAATATTTTTCATGAGAGTATTTTAGGTATTCACATCCCAATAACCATTTCTTCTAATGATTCATTGGATACTTGAATCCTAGAGCTATGATTTTCCTTAGTATTATTATTATCGTTGATATCAACAGTTTTGGCCTTACCAGTATAATGGGGACCTCTATTTTTCCATTTCTCTAAATCACTCAAATAATCCCAATTTTTTTTTGTCAATTCTTCTTGTTTCTTCATCTCTTGTAATTTAACTTTCTCTTCAAGTTTACTAATCTCATAGTCATCATTTCCTTTGCTGATTTTTTGCTTTGATTTATAAACAACCTTTCCATCAGTCAAGCTCAATTCAATGAATCTTTCCCCACGACCTGATCTCTCCAATTGTGTTTGTTCTTGCATTTTCTTATTTCTTTGTTGCTTCTTCAATTCGAGAATCCTTTCAAGTGAGGATTTCGTCCAAATATTTGCATCATCCTCTCCAGTGGAAAAATCAGATGCCTGATCAATAATTTTCGTACGTTGTTGAGAATTCTCTTGATAACTTAATAAATTATTCAAATTTTTCTCAGCCTTAACTAAATCACTGGCCATTTTCGCATCATCGATTTGCCTTTGTTTCTTTTCAATCTTATTAAATAATTTATCTTGTTCTTTAAAGAAATTCTTACTTCCTGGTCCCATGCTAATAGTAAATTTTTCCTTCTTCCCATGCGTCGTTTGTTTCTTTGGCTCCTTCGATGGAGTCTGCAATTGCTCTTTTTCCAATCGTAATAATCGAATCATTTCAAGTTTCTCAATCAACGAAATTAATGGCTCATGACAGAAAGAACAAGTAGTTCTTGCGCTTTCTTTCACACAAATAATTTTTCCACAGTGTAAACAATTCGGTATAACACTATTCAATTCATGTTGAGTCGCCATACAGTCACACTCACTGTTGTTATCCCCATATTCAAGACTATTCAATATACTATCTAAATCACTAATATCATTTAACTTCTGTGCTTTGCCTTTGGGTTTCGCTAACGCCGAAGATTTTATCACTGCTGCTGGTTTGGCTGCCGCCTGCTCCTTTGGCGCTACTGGTTGACTTGCTGCTGATTTATTATTCCAGGGATTCTTAGGCGGCTGTTTAGCCTGCTGCGGTTTCTCTTTAGGCTTACTAGATTTCGGCTGTGGTAACGGAGGTTTCTTGGTAATTAATGAATCTTTGTATTTTATAAGTTGCTCAATGAACTCAAATAGTAAAGGTGATTCCCCAACTAAGTTAATGAAATGATTAGCAATTTCGTCGTGGGACTTCACGGTCAAGGAATAATCAATAACCTGATCCAATGATGCATCATCCAACGGTAATAGTTCATATAATTTCTTGCGTAATGTTTGCTTGTCCATAATAATTTTTTTTTGCTATTTAAGAAAGATGAGTCTGAAATCCTCGTTTTCCATTTTTTTTCTGTTTTTTTAAGATTTGTAATCAATCTCGCAACTGGGATGAACATGCATTAAACGACACCCAACTGCATGGCAAGAAAATAAATAAAAATCATCTAGAAGAACAAAAGAGAAATTTATTAAATACTATTTATTCTGTTGGGTTGGCCACAACAATATAATAACGTAATTGGTGTAATTTCTCTTCCATACAGGTACTCTGTCGTGTGGAATCTGGAACAACAAGGTTAATGCTGGTTAAGACATAAAAAAGAATTTAGGAGAAACGGTGAACCGTATATCGGAAAATAATTAATAACGATTGTATTACATGGGATATCTATAATATTTTGCCTATCCTGGTTACATCTGTTGGATGATTGCAAAAATTCAGGGTTAAAATCTAGTTAGATTAGTTAAATTAGACGCGGTTGGGGCAATTTAAATAGCCCTTGAATTAATTAATTCAACCTAATTTTCAAGAATGGGAGAAATATTTCGCGCCTTTGGGCTAATCAGCTCAAAAATGATGATTCTGGATCAAACCTTTTCATATAGTATTTTTGAGTTATTATTCTTTAGAGAACTTTAGTAAGCCTCTATGGCAGCTGAAGCAAACTGGAAATACTTAGAATTCTTCTAGCGCAAATATGGCCTTCCTTTGTGTCTGATTAGATGGCTGAGTCTTTGGAGATCTTCCCATATTGTATTGATAGGGGCAAACAGAGATCGTAGGACATAAGATATGTTTATCTATGGTGCCTAGAAATTGTTCCTTGTTGTAAAGTTGTTATAATACAATTAATTGATTGGCCTACCAAATAATGTAACAAATTGTCTCCTTGTCACTGATTTTGCAATAGAATTGGTTATTTGGTCATTCAATGATCTGAATCTGAATCTATTCATTTGTGACTAGAGAAAAAAATATTCAGATCCCCATCTGCAGCTGCATCTAGCTGTCACACATCATTTATTACTGACCGAAAATCCTCCTTTTGAAGAAGAACAGCATTTATTCTTTCACAGATGAACTCGATATCTTTGCAAATTAACAACTTTTGATAAATCTGAATGGGCCTTTACTAATCTTCTTCCTGTGGGGTAGCAAACCATGTTTGATTGCAATAAGCTAAACCACGTTCTGCCAACTTTTCAGAGCAAGTCTCGCTTGCACGTACTAAGAACTCAATGGTGGATCAAATACTCCATCATTAAGCTTAGATTTTAATAATTTACACAAAATATGAAAAAAGTGTGAGGGTGAGAAAAAATGAATTTGAATCTAAAGAGCTCTTTTCATCGCCCAGTTTATTTTTAACCCAGTTTGCTTTAATAGGGGAGGGGCCTTTCCGGTCATCCAATGATTTCCAACTCAGGCCGAATCCTGTTACAATATACGATAATGTATACCACACTAGTAATGTCAACTTCTCAGAGATGCGTTGCTTTGCTTGTTTATTGCATTATTTCCGTATTTGTGATTGCTAATTTTGGGAGTTTATTGATTTTTTTAACAAAGTTACAAGTTGAAACCTGCATATTATAAATTCAATGATACACATAATGCACACTAAAAAGATCAGGGGCTAGCCAGGTTGCGATCAACGTAATCAATAATACGATACAAAAAAAAGGGAAAACAATATGGAAGCTATAAAATAAAACAAAATCTTTAGGATCTCCAAGATGCCCCTTATATCCTATTGTAAAAAGGAATTTCCTTTTCTGGTTTTTGCCCCACCAATATTATTCAATTATTTTTCACTAACATGGTTTCTCTCCCTCAATTATTCGCTATTGGCTCGCTTGCTAGCAGTTTGGTGACCGCTTCTCCTACTACTCTTTTAGAAATAGTGAGACGTTATCCAATTGAAGTGTCTCCAACTTCAGTGGTCACCCAAGGTCTCTATGTTACAGAGTTTCCACAAATTACCTATTCAAATGCACCAAACTCTCTTGACAAACAGCTTGCTGATGCTTACAATCATTATGTCACTCAAGGGATCAAAGATGGCAACGAAAACGCTGTGGCTATTCATTTGGATCTTGGGCTTGCCGCAAACTTATTTCAAACTTTTGTTACCGCAAATTTGTGGTGAACCGATGTTCATATTTGTTTTTTTCTGCATTTACACTGATTTTTCTCGCCTAAGTTTTGAACCGTTTTTAAACCAAAATTTGTCATTATTGTGATATTATACATAAACAAACATTTCTTTATTTATCTCTTTAAAAATTCTAAAAATATTTTAAAGGTGTAGTAAACTGCGTTCCTGAGGTGACTGTGGTAAAATAGTGGTCAGTGTGGCTTGTGATTATGTGGTAATAGAAACCCATTATTAACCCTAGATTAAGTGAAAGATTCCAGATAATCACAAATCGGTCCCTTGGCCCAGTTGGTTAAGGCGTGGTGCTAATATACAGCCGTACAGGGCAATGTTACGCCAAGATCAGCAGTTCGATCCTGCTAGGGACCATTTCTTTTTTGCCTACAATTTCTTTTCTTTTTTATTTTAAAATAAGAAAACAGAATACTTTGTTCTACGCTATTATATTTATCAGTCAATCAGTTTATTCAAAATATTTAATTTGCTTCAATCTTTCGTTTTCTCGTTAATTTTTCTTGCCCTGTTATAGGATTATTAGAGGAAGTCTTAGCTGGTGTAGGATCCTGAATCAAACTTAGCTCGTGTAAATCACCACTAATAGTCAATGATTTCTTTGCCTTAACAATGCTAATGTCTTTAAACTCGGTTAATTTCTCAATTAAAAAGTTGACATCTTTAACTTTAACTTTAGGCAAAACTAAAAGCTCACTATGATCTCCATAAAGCACATCTTCATGATATTTGATCTCATTAATAATAATTTGTTGTAAATGACTATCGAGCTTAACGTTAGCTAGTTTTTGATATGTTAATTCCTTAATCATATCTTCAACAACTGCGGCACTCGCGCCACCAATGGCGTTTGACACAGTCGAGTAAGAGACTTTGTTGTTATTTTTGGAGAAATTGCAATTGAGAGTTCGAAGGATAGTTATCTCTTTTAATTTAAGCTGAGCAAGTTCTGATAGAGGAGGTAACCCCTCTGGTTGTGGATGTTGTTGTTGTTGTTCTTGCTTTTGGTAGTCTTCCCAGGTACCAAAGGAATAAATTTCTAGCAATTGTAAGTAAGGTGTTGGAATTTTTCCAATTGACTGAATACGAATTTGATTGTAGTTATAAGTAAATCTATCTTCCAAGAGAGCCACTATTTCATCTGAACTCATGTTTATTGTGTATGTAGCTGGTGAAATATTAATATTATATTCAGGAGAGTCTGTTGTGTGTATTGATCTTTTTTTATTTTTATTTTTTTTTCCGATGAAAAACATCTGTCAAAGAAATGAGCCTTGGTGAGAGTGCGCGGGGAGACGTCAGCCCGCCTCTGGCGCAAATGAATCTTGGAGATAACACTTTCCCCAATAAATATATAAATCTTTCTAAAAGAATCGTCAGAAAGGAAAATAGGTTTACTTTTTGCAGGCAATTTATAATCAAATATTATGCCGAACTCGTTCCATATCTTGCTTTGGTTTCTCCTGAAAAAATACGGCGTTTACTATTCTTGAAATTTTGAGATTAAATTGGGTTGGGCTTTGGTGAGTTTATTGATTAAAGTTGCCAAAGTTTCCGTTACTGGTAGGGATCCAGGAACAGGTCAGAAGATCACTGGTGAGATAGGAACAATCAGCTATAATTATCAATATATTAACGGAGTTTAAAATTACCCAAGAATTTAATGAATCAATTTAAATCCTCGGAATTGAGTTATAGTCTTTTCCCACACTCATTCCCAATTATGGTGAAGCCTCAACCATGAACCAGTTGGAATTGCTGTGCTTATCAATTTTCCAGTGTGATTAAGAATGCCGGTAATGCATTGGAGAAGATTTATAGATTGAATTTGAACATGTTAGGGTCAACCGCTGCATGGCCTATTAATGAAAGAATTTTGAAACTTTTCGCCGAAATGTGGAACGAGGACGAGAATTTTTTGACAATACCAAGAGATATTGATGACTTGCGTTTACCATCAACAAGCTCATCAGAGACTCATCCAACCGCTAAACGCAATGATATTTAGAAAAACCTTGCCAATGGGTTTTTCTAAAGTTTGATCTTTACAATGCCATATTAATTAGAAATTAGAGATTTCCAGAGATGTGGTGAATAAAAATTTTATTTCCTAAATAATTTGGATTTCAAAGGAAGGGCTTGTCCAATTTCTCCATAATTCAACTATATATGGAACAATTTGAATGCAGGCCTGCTTGTTTTGTGAAGTTAAAGGGTTCAATGAAAAATGGGGTTAAAATGGTTAAAATTCATATTTATAATTTAGTTGGTCATTCCATTGATGAAATGTAAAGATATGAAACAAACTGTCATGGCTAATGTTTGTGGTGTTGCTCGTGTGGGCTGCAACCACACAAAGTTCAAGATTAGTTTGATGACTGTGCCAAAAGATTGAATCGTATGTATTCAATGATTTGGGTGATCCAATCTTCTTTCAACTGACTAGCATCCAATTAGTGATTTCAGTTATTTGCGCAAGTCCTTTATTTGTCAGTTTTTCAGCCATAAAGAATACCGAAGAAAAACTAACGGAGACTAATTTACCAAGGGTTTTCATCGCAGATACATTCCAAGTTGACCATGTTTATGGATAAAGAGAAGTCACACATTAGAGAAAAGCTTACTCTGAGGAGAAGGGATGTTGCACAATTAATGATTAATTTGCAATTGAAAGAAATGGAAACCAATTATTGGTATCTGGCGATGAAGAAAGAGTCACTAAGGCTAAAACTATGTTTACGTCTGTTTCATTAATCAGTGAAGAAGAGATAGAATTCTTATTAATCAGGGCTGTAAACTATTGGTTGTGTAAAACTTGGGGATTATCACGTTAGGCAGAGAAGAAGAGGAATAATAGCAGTGAGTCATTAGAATATGAAATTAATGAAGACGAAAATAATGAAGAGAAATGGTGCTGATAAGTAGTGGGCCTAATTTGATTCGCATTCTTGTTCCAGTTAAGTCCCCACCAGTTCCGGAAAAAGGCGACTTTCAGGTTGAAATCGTTAAAGAAAGTAAATATTTTTTTCAGTTGATCAGATCGTAATTTGCTTATAAATAGGAATCAGTGCAATTTTTTATCTACATTTTTTTAACGAACATTTAATAGATTAACTTAAGTATTTACGTACTTAAGTCATGTGTAACAAGGAGCTGCAAAGCTTAATTGGGCATTGGTTATTTTACTAGTAGAGAAAGAGCACCAACAATCACTCACTCACTCACTCACTCAATGAATACAATATCTTTCCACTATTATAACTTGACAAATTTGCATGAATATCGAAATATTTTTGTTTAATGGGATAATTTTTGACACATGTTCCCTTTCGGATTGCTCACAATTATGGTTCGCTTCGCTACCTGTCAGGTTGACACAATTGCTTCCGCTACCCGTTAGCCTCACAAATTCCGAAATCTTATAAGAAGCCGAAAGTCGTTCGTTTTCATTTCGCCAGTTATTAATCATTAACAGTAAATATGTATAGAAAGAACAAATCTATTAAATTCACCAGACCTTCTAGTGGATACTATATTAAGGAATCAGTAATCCCCACCACCGTTGCTAGCAACGAGATATTAATCAAAATAGCATTTGCAGGTTTGAACGGAGCGGATCTTAGTCTTGCAAATAGTTTCGTTCTAAACCCATTTGGTAGAGAACAAGGAATTGGATTAGAATTCCTGGGCACTGTTGTCGCAATTGGATCTGATTTTAAAGGGGGATACAAAGTCGGCGATCGAGTTGCCGGTGCCACTGCTAAGTTTGGTATTATTTCTGGTAGTGTTACACGATACTTGAAATTTCGCGTTGGCGAGTACGTCATAGGGAAAGTTCCTGATTCAGTCGATATGAAAAATGCAGCTGCTTTTCCGATTACCTTGATGACTTCCATGTCATTACTTACTGACCACTACACCTTAACTCCCGAGAGCAAGGTGCTCATTCTTGGAGGGGGAACAATGTGTGGGTTGTTTGTATTGCAATTACTCAAGAATCACTATAAAGTTCGTGACGTTGTATCTACCAACTCCAAGAAAACTGATGAGATCTTGAAAAGCCAACTCGGTTTGACTGGAGCCGCTACCGTCGATTACAACGAAACTGGCATGCTTCAAAAAGTCAGTTCGATAATTGCTGATAAATTGAATGGAGAGAAATTTGATTTAATTGTTGACTGCGTTGGTGGAACCCAATTTCTCGACCATATTGGAGATTACTTGAAAACTGGTAAGGAATATCAGTACCTTACTATTGTTGGTGGAGAAAAAGTTGCTGACTATAACCAAGGGATAGTATCCCAAGCTTTGAGTTTCAGATTCATCTGGAGAATTTTGGGGGTTGGAAGAACTTACAATTACAAGTTTCATACACGAAATGCAACAGCTGATATGTTGGATCAAGGGTTCCAACATTTGGTTAATCATGAAGTCAGACCGGTTATTGATAGTATTTATCCGATTGAAAGATTCGATGATGCGGTCGAGAAATTGGCTACTCATCATGCAAAGGGGAAAGTCCTAATTCAGTTGGAGAAAAAATAAAAGTCTACCCACGTTTGCATATGTATGCTATCTATCTAATTATTTATTTATTTATTTATTTATTTATTTATTCACATTAATGTTGCTGAAAAATCCTTGCATACTAAGTGGGACATAGTTCGGACTAAGCGATTGCTGTACCACATAATTTCGAATCCACCAGCTAAGTTTGAATTCTATCACCACCCAATCGATTGCTTCGTCCAATACTCCGATTCACCCTGATACATAAATTCCCATAAAACTTCGAGCTCTTATCCCTTACGTCCTTTGGTGTTCCTCTTTTATCTAATACCGTCTTCTCAATGAATTTCATATTATCAATGATTTCCCTGAGAAAATGTTGGGATAAGGAAAAAATCCAATCATAACCAGTGCCTGATCCAATTGGTTAGAAAATTTACTTTCTTCGCTGAATTTCCCACCAGTAACTGGGAACAACATCACTCCTCTGCCCTTACACATCTGCAGGACAAAATCACCAAGCAACCTATTCACTTCTTTAGAATTCTTAGGTGCGAAAAAGATATTCTTAGTGGTAAACAGCTGTTTCCAGAAATTGGAATCTTTCAAAATGTAGGTAAACAAGTTTGCCAACGGTAATCTGAAGTATCCGAAGGAGATTGTCAGTCTGGAAAGATGGCTATCTATTGGAAAATGCAGCCAATGGTCCTTGCTGGACTAATTCAATTTGGCCAGTGTGAATCTTCAATGTTTTTTCTTATCCATGAATAGTCTTCACAGTTGTCTCACTTACTGAAAATTTGAGAGACGAGATGGTTAAGCTACGACTACTAGGGTATCCTGTTGTATCGCTACTCGCATATGTCAAATGCCGGGAGCCCGGTCGTTGATAACAAGCCCTCCAAACAATTATCTACTATAGCATTATATGTATATATAAATCTCAATAAATATTTGGCATAGTCATAGTTCCCCCATTTCAATCACCCCAAGATTAACTTGGGATCCTTTCACTATTTATGTCATTCTTAGTTTACCGCGCGATTATGCAACCGAGAAAAATTTTCCTTGGCGCATTGGTTCAAGAAATAGTTTTTTTTTTATTTTCATCCTTGTTCCATCCACATTAAGCAATTCATTTCTTTTCCAAAAATTCAACATTCAAGACAATGTCAATTATCGAAACCTTCATTAGGACTTCAATTGATATCAAACTTATTTGGATCTCAGTGTTTCTCAGGTTAGCCGCATTTGGCGCCTCAAACATTGTGCTTACAATTTATTTGACCTCATTGAAAATTTCTGAAGAAGATATAGGGATATTCATGACTCTTACGTTGATTGGTGATACTATTATCTCTTATTTTTTAACTTGGAACGCGGATCAATTGGGTAGAAGAAGAGTGATGTTGTTAGGGTCTTTCTTAATGGCAATTTCTGGGCTAATTTTTGCAATAACTGACAATTACTGGCTTCTTGTCACAGCGGCTATTATTGGAGTCATCTCACCGAGTGGTGATGAAGTTGGACCATTTAGATCAGTTGAAGAAAGTACAATTGCTCACTTGACTCCATTGAAAGATCGTCCTGACGTTTACGCTTTGCATTGGTTAATTTCTAGTGGTGGCTCTGCGCTTGGCACTTTGCTCACCGGGTTGGGAGTTCAATATTTGATGAATCAAGGTTGGGCTGATGTTAGAGCTTATCGAATTGTCTTCTATTTCTATGCTGGGATTTCAGTTTGCAAATTTACTGTCATGTTGTTTTTAAGTGAAAATTGTGAGGTAAATCATAATGAACATATTAGTATCTTGGAAGAAAGTACCAATGAACACACGCCATTAATAAGAACGGTCAACTCTGGCAGCGAGGAAAATAAGCGAGCATTATCTAAAGAAACTGTTCATGTCTTGAGTCGATTGCTTATTGTTTTCATGCTTGATTCATTTGCTTATGGATTCATGCCATCTAGTTGGATCATTTATTATTTCAAGATTACATTTAATCTCGCAGCGTCAACTTTGGGGACATTGTTTTTCATTACTACTACTATGAACTCGATATCTTCATTACCTTCTTCAATGTTAGCTAAGAAATTAGGACCTATTAAGGCTACGATTGCTGCTCAGGCACCATCTTGTATTTTTTTCATAATTACTGGGTTGACCAGTTCATTACCGATAGCTGCTGCGTCAATTATCTGTTATTTCAGCACAACTGCAATGGATGTTGTTCCTAGACAAGTGTTATTAACATCGCTTATTAAGCCAGATGATTTAACTAAAGCAATGGGGATTGTTAATATTGGTAAAACGTTTGCCAGATGTATAGGACCACTTTTTACTGGGAACTTGGCAGCTAAAGGATATCTATGGGTAGGGTTTTTGATTACTGGGACGTTGACGTTGTGTGCCGATGGGTTATTAGCAGGGATGTTTTACGGAGTGGATGAGAAGGTCGCTAATAAAGTTGGTCAGTCATAGATAAAGAGGAAACAAGTTAGATGGATGGTTACCGCGAGGTAAAGTATTACATACCAGCAAGGGTATAGCCGTTGGCTCTCTTGGATATAACTATTAATATTAATTTGTACTTAGACACGAAGCTATCATGTAATGAGACTTCATGAACAGAAGATGGCTGAGTGCGTCTGATTATTGTTTTCTGGGCTAAATCCAATGGGCTGTTTGTGTTTCACAAGCCTCTTGGCAGCGACTAGGTAACGACTTTTTTATTTCACCTTATTAGCTGATTTTGAAAAATCACTTACGATTGTATGATAGTTTAATATTTTTGTGACTAGCAACACCGAGGAAGCGAGGAACAGCAAAAAACGCACTGCACAATGCGAGCTTTAGCTCGAATAAATTACTGCGAGAGGAAAGGAATTTCTCGTAACTGAAGATTCGCGTCTGAATGCGTAACTCTGGGAAATACTAGCTAATGCGGCAAATCATAACAGCAATAAAGGATGGCAAATAATTATTGATTAATTAAATAATTAATTAATAACTAATTAATTATAATTATTTATTTATTTTCACACCATGCGATTGGCGTACACGATACCACAATGTGTGGATTTATATTATTCGGTTTGAAATTGACGATATCATTTTGACCCGATAAATTCGGGCAATATTTTAATTTTATTACAGGAAATTTAGTTAAGTTAGTTTCACTGTGGTGATGGAATGTTGTGAGTTTGGGTTTTATGGTTCTTTTCGAGTTTAACTCAATCAATCAGGGAAAACGATGGCCAGTGGGGCAGGTTTTTCTCTCTCTCACACCAGCCACAAGGCTGTGGTGTGGCGCAGCAGAAACCAACGGTGAGTTTCGCGGCTTAAAAAAACCTAGACGTGTGTGGCGGTGAGATATCTAACACCCGCGCCCACCCATACACCACATACATTAAAACCACTAATGATGATAACACACTATTACATACATTACAGGAAAAAGACACCAACTATCATAAAAACCGCTAATGTTTAACTAGTGTTGAATTTTCAAGTAACTAAAAAAGAACAAAGTTACTAAATCTCATTGAAGCGAGTTTTTGTTTTTTTCATTTTCCACTTTCCGCGTCTCTGTCCAACTGTATTGAGAAAGTTACGAGCGAGTGATAGGCAGGCTATCTGAAAAGTAAAGTTAATATGATTGTATTAACTATGAATCTGAAAAATTCTACGATTAATATGCTATATTCGATCAGATTATATTATACTGGCATATATATTTTAATTCATCCATTATATAATATACTATATCATACTATATTATACTATATTATACTATATTATAGTATACTATATTATACTATATTATACTATATTATAGTATACTATATTATACTATACTATATTATATTACATTATATATATTCTTGATTAATTGGTTTATTGCATTGACCCTTTTGTTTGGTGTGTCCCATCGTTCTGGATCCACTTTTAGATTTCGCACCTTTTTACTTTTTTACTTTTTCTCTTCCCTATTGTTGGAAAAAAAAAAGCGGGCCAGAAAATATTTGGAGAAATTCAAAATATCTTAATTTAGTTTAGTTTAGTTTCTCTCTGGTTCATTTTTTATTTTCTCTCTTTCTTATCCCTAAGAATTTCCACCGTTTGCCAAAAATTAAAATCAACAACTAGCATTAATTGTTAATTAAATTATTATATTATATCTTTCGTATTAGAGATTGTGATCTTCATTGGATTAAATTGATTTTTTTCTTTTGGATTTTGTTCTCTTTTTTTTTTTATTTTTTTTTTTATTAAGAAAAGCGGAAAAGTTGATAATTTTTTAACAACACATCGAAAAATATAAAAATCTACATTAAAAAAAAACATAACAGTCGTCACCAGCTACTTTCATCGAAAAGGTAGTTATCCAAATGACAACCACTTTTCAAAAATCAAGTAATAATAATAACAGTAACATTAACAGTACCAGCAGCAACAGCAACAGCGACGACACCAATAATAATTACTCTCCAAGAGTTACTAAGAAATTATCGCCAGAATTATCAAATCAAAGTTTGAAATTAACCGATTCTCCAAATAATCGTTCAGATCTTTTAACCGTCAAGATATTGGCCAGTGCTAATAGTATGGAATCAATTCAGTCTAAGCTATCGTCTGCTTCTTTGCAACACTCAACACCTCATCATACCACTATGGATCCAAAAGTTTTGAATAAAAATAGTAATATAACCCTAACTGCAGCAACTCCCAAATTGTCTGATATCAAATCGGAAAATAACTCTTCGAGTTCTTTGGACGCGCCGATAAGTTTCAAAAGAGTATCTAATTCAAGTTCTGAATATGATAGTGTTGAATCTTTACCTAATTCTCCTTTAAATAGTAAAGGCCCGCAGCAACATACCGTTAAAACTAAATCGTCTTTACATAATATGACTAGTATTAGTGACCTTAATGATTCTTCTAAGCAGCTAGATTCGGTGATTAACGGGAAGAGCAAGATCAGCAGTAAGAATAACAGCAAAAACAATAACGAGGATGCCAGCTATAATGAAGATCACGACGATACCAAAGAAACTATCAAACAAGGTGCCGCATCTCCAGTGAACCATTTCAAAAAAATTGATCTTGACATTGATCAAAAGAAATTGTCATTAGATTTTGAGGCTCAGTATTTAGAAAATGAACTTGCTACGCCAAAGCAACAGAAAGTTGACACCGACAATTTGACTACTAGAGTGAGAACTTCATTTTTAAAAGAAACTGATGAGGACCAACAAGATGATATTAATGGCAATAACGACAACAGCGATAATGATGAAGTGCAAAAACAAAACGATGGCGCTGCCAGCGTTGAAACTGATAGTAAGAATAGTACCCATCAATTGAAGCATAAAAAATCAGTTGTTGAAATTGACAAGTTAGTTGATCACGGTTCAGGTACTGATAACGATAAGACAAGAGTCACCAGTTCATTATCAATGACAAGTTCAAACACTAATGGAGAAGAAAATTCCTTGATTAATATTTATAATCACCCGAGTTCAATTAAATTGGCTGGTAACACTGATAGTATGCTTCATAGATCAACTGCAAGTAGTGAAGACACTGATGAAGATAAATTGCCTCCAATGCTTTCAGGGATCTCGGTGCCTTCAAATGTTAAATCTACTAGTATGCAATTCAAGATGGCTATGGCTGCTAAAAATAATGTGGCATCGACAGTAACATCAACAGCAGCAGCAAACAAGAATCATAAGAGTTCGAAAAATAATAGTATATCGTCAAATAAAGATGATTTGAGGGAAGTGAATCCATTCAATCCTGATGATCCAAACCCTGGAATGTCTCAATCAAGTTCAAATAAATCTTTCCAGACGCGAAGTAGAACTAATTCAATAACTTCGCCGCTTCAAAAATCAGCTTCATCTACTTTCTCAGGTAATTCGCCTTCAATTGGTACTCCAAAGATTAAATCAAGAAAGACTTCAGTGTCGAGCAACAGTACAGCTGGCGGAGCTTCAGCTTCTGCAGGAAATCGACCGTCATTAAATAAGAAGAAGAGTACTTTAACTAGTGTGATTTCTAGTTTTATTTCAATTGCAAAACCAAAGAATGAAGAAGAATTAGGAGGAGGCGCAGCATCAACAACCACATTATCTAATGGAAATCTCTCAAGAGATATATCGGTGAGAAAATCTAGAGATAAGTTGAAAAATAGTTTCCTGAGCACTAACCAAGATGATATTGCTGAGGAATCGCCAACTGCTGCTACTTCTACGACTTCAATGCAATCCAATTCCAACAACAACAATTCATCAATGTCAATTTCTACTCCTTATAACACTCAGCATGTTGCTCACGTTGGATTTGACTCGAAAACTGGTGAATTCACTGGGTTACCGGAAGAATGGCAAAAATTATTATCAGCAAGTGGGATTTCCAAAACTGAACAAGAACAGCATCCTCAAGAAATTTATGAAATTGTTGAATTTTATCAAGATCGTGTTTATCAAGATCCTGATGATAGTATATTTAACAAATTTAATAACACAAAGGATAAGCAAATGAAAAATAGAAGAGAGAATAGCACTGCAAGTACTGATAGTGATAGTTTTGTCAATATTTCTCGAAGTTCAATTATTGAGGAGAGCGCAAAGATCGATAGTAGTGAACAATCATTTGAAAATTCGCCAGCTATTTCTCAATCTAGTACTATCGGAAATGATTACACTGGTGGTCATCAAATTATTCATTTAACTTCAATTCAAGCCAAGCAAGCGCAGCTAAATTCTGGTGAAATTACGTCTTCAATAATAACTGCTGCAGCTTCTACTAGTACTAGTCCCACCACTAGTCCCACTACTACTACCACCACAGCTACTCCTTCAATTACTGCGGCTACTAACAATCCTACTTCTGTCAAGAGAACTCTCGAGCCAGCTAAGAACGCTTTTTTATCGAAATTCAGTTCTGAATCAGGTAATGACAAGTATATTCCAAATCGGCCAGCTCCAAAACCACCAGGATTAGGTGCTGCTGCCGCTGGTAAATCAAAAGCATTATTTGGTATTAAATCAAGTGCAACTAAAGTTGCAAAGGCTGGCAAAATTGCATCTACTCCACCACCATCATCGATCCCACCTCCAGTGCCATCCAAGGGCCCAGAATTACTAAAAGCCACCAATAAATCATTACAACGAATGACACAACAATCGAATGATAGTTTTACAAGTACTAATATTAAAACCAATAAACTCGAAGCTCAAACACAGCATTTGTATTATCAACAACAACAGAAACAGCAGAAATTGAGACTTCAACAAGAAAAATTGAAACAACAACAGCAACAATCAGAAGCTGAAAAGAGACAACAAGAAGCTCGTGAAAGATTGAGAATGTTGCAAGAGCGTGAACAACAAGAGAACCAAAAAGAAGAACAGGAAGAGAAAGTCAAAAGTGTTGCCAGTGGTAAAAGTGGTAATAAAGTTATTGCATCCTCAACCACCGAGTCTTCTTCAACTGCTTCGTCTAATCTTAATTCAAATAGTATGGCTAATCATCATCATGGTAAATCTAGCAGTGGTGATTCAACTTCAGCAACTACTACTAGTGGCAGCACGTCACAAAGTAGAAGTAATCGAACGCATCCAACCAGAGATCCAAATCAAGCTGCATTGATAAATATGAGAAAACGTGAAGAAAAGAAAAAGAGAAATGCACTTGTTTATGCCAGATTGGTTAAAATTTGTTCTCAAGGTGACCCAAGAGAATATTACAGTAAACTTACTAAAATCGGTCAAGGTGCTTCTGGCGGGGTTTACACTGCTTATGAAAATGGTACTAATAAGCTGGTTGCTATTAAACAAATGAATTTAGAACAACAACCAAAGAAAGAGTTAATTATTAATGAAATTTTGGTTATGAAAGGAAGTAAACATAAGAATATTGTTAATTTCATAGATTCATTTTTACTGGGGGGCACCTTATGGGTCATTATGGAGTATATGGAAGGTGGATCATTAACTGATGTTGTTACTCATAGTGTTATGACTGAAGGCCAAATTGGTGCAGTTTGTCGAGAAACTCTTGAAGGTTTACATTTCTTACATGCTAAGGGTGTTATTCATCGTGATATTAAATCAGATAATATTTTACTTTCAATGAATGGCGACATTAAATTAACTGATTTTGGATTTTGTGCGCAGATCAATGAAACTAATTTGAAAAGAACAACAATGGTTGGTACTCCATATTGGATGGCACCTGAAGTTATCAGTAGGAAAGAATATGGACCAAAGATTGATATTTGGTCATTAGGTATTATGACTATTGAAATGATTGATGGCGAACCACCATATTTGAATGAAACTCCGTTGAGAGCATTATATTTAATTACTACATTGGGTACGCCTGAAGTTAAAGAACCAGAGACTTTGAGTCCAGTGCTCAAGGCTTTCTTAGATTGGTCATTGAAGGTTCAACCTGATGAAAGAGCGACTGCAACTGAATTATTAAATGATGAATTTATTCTTCAAGCTGATGAATGTAATTCCTTGTCTCCATTGGTGAAATATGCAAGAATGAAGAAGAGTGAGAAGGATGATTATTGAACGAACTTTTTTTCACGTTTTTTCTTTTTTATTTATTTATTGATGTTTTGTTTTGTTTAGATATTTTTGTTTCTATTTATGATGTGTATAATTTTTTTTCTGCTTTCTTTCGTTATTAATTTTTTTTTCGGATTCCTGTTTTCGGTTAATGTTGTTACGAATTTCGGTATATTATTTTTATTCCTTTTTCCTTCAAAGTATATATATAAACTAAATTTATTATTGCAATAAACTGGCAAATAAATAAACAAAAGATAATAAAATAATGCATAAAAAAAAATTAAACATAGAATATATATGTATATATAAAATTACACTACCACTACTACTGCTATTCACTTTAATCACTTCTTTCATCGCCCTCATTAAGCTCAACGTACTTTGCTTGGACAAAAAATAATTTAGCTTCACTGTTGCCCACGTTAGAAAATTGATAATTATTGCCCATCGGTACCTCAAATGAACAGCCTCCAGTAACGATAAATTCATTCTTGCTAATAACCACCTCAAGGGCACCCAGAATCACATAAAAAATAAAATAAGTATCTGAAGTATTTTTCATTTTTTTTTTCCCACCAATTGGGAACGCCAACATCCCAGAAGCTGCAAATTCGTGCTCCTCATTGAATAAAACTGCCAATTTGAAATCATCATGATCCGATTGAATATGTTGCAAGTACTGCTCCTTATTTTTTGCCCACGCAACAGTACGATCAGACTTCAAATCAGTGCCTGGTCCCTCAAAGACTTTCACCACTTTCTGGCCCTGTTTCATCCACTCCATTCGAAGATCATCCAGAGGCAATTCAACATGATTATTATCTTCTTCATTCTCATCATCAATTGCAATCAATGTGATTCGATTATTATGGTTGTTTGTCTTTCTCTTCTTGGTGGTCGCCGTGCTTGTTCTTCTTCGTTTTTGAAGTTTCCGTATTTCTTCTTGTTCTTTAGCCTTGTCTTCTTCGGACTTGGTGTTCATTACACCAACAGCAGTGGGAACATGGGTAACGTTACTGTATGAGTACTGAACTTTTTCATTTCTCCAATACTCCACTGGTTTCTGACGGTTTCTCGAAGGCAATACTTTCTTCATCACAACTGCAGTACCACTACTACTGCCACTACTACCACCAATATTACTCTGCTTTTTCCGTGAAATCTTAGGTTCCTTACCGTTATTGAGAGCAATATTCTTAGTCAATTTCGACGCATTCATTTTCTTTGGTCTGGCCTTGCTGACTTTCTCCTTGCCTTTTACATTGGAATTCGCAGTAGATGTTGGTTTGCGACCACGAGGTTTTGGTGATGTCAAAGGAGACTCAATTAGGGTTTCATCCTTCAATGGCGACTTCCCTTTGCCCTTGTTTTTACTAACAACAACTACTGCCGATGAAGTTTTCTTAGGCACTTCTATAAATTCTCCAGATTGCAAAATATCCAATTCCCCACTTTCATCATCATCGTCATCATCATCTTCCTCACTGTCAATTGCCTTAGCTGGACTCAAGAGGGAAACTTTGCTGCTCGTCAGTAGTCGACGACGTCGTTGCTGTTGCTTCGGTGTGCTTCCATAAGTTTTCTTGGTAGCTGTTCTAGTTGGGGTAACTTGGATGCTGCTTGGGTTCCCATTTTTTTCAAAGAAATCACCAATGTCTTCATTGTTGTTGGCGTCTCGTTGGGTCAGCTCGCTTGGGATAATCCCAGTCTTTCGTGATTGACTGCCTATTTTGGAATAACTTTGCGACATACTAGAATAACAAATATAATTCTTTAATATAACAGATAAATCCTTTTTTTTTTTTATTTTTTTATTTTTTTTTTTTTTTTTCTGAATTAATTAATTTACTATGATTGAAAGATATAATTATTTTTAGCGCGCGCGTTTCCTTGTTATTTTTTTTTTTTTAATTTAAATTTTAATTTTTGAGCACGTGACAATCACTATAAATTTTTGAAAAATTTCGTGGGACTAAAATTTTTTTGTTCTCTTTTCAACTACAAACCCACCTAGTTAAATCAATTAAGTTATAAACAGTAAGTCATATTTTTCGAAGTTTTTCTATTATTTTCCTGGCAATTGTTGAATAGAATGATGACCATATGCTATTAAACCCAGCTCGTTTGAAATTATTGTATATGATAAGATACCTATCAAATGTACTGATCAAGTTCAATCAAAGTGCAAATGAAGCTTTACAAAAATTGTTTAACTAACATTATTTTTATTTACAGGAGAAATATATTATATTGTACTCTATTTATCTTGTTTTTCCACCAGCAGCTTTGAATAGCACCACATCGCCATCTTCGATAATATAAGCTTTACCTTCTCTGTGGATTTTCCCTGATGATTTGAGCTTTGATAAGGCAAATGATTCTGGTGTTGCCTTTGTCAAGTCCAGATGCTTGATAATTTCGGCAGAAATGAATGTCTGCTGTAAATCGGTGTGAATTATACCAGCTGCTTCAGGAGCAGTACTACCTTCTCTCACGGTCCATTCCCTTGCTTCAATGTCTCCACAGGTAAAGTAACTAATCAAATGTAAATTTCGTCTCATTGCTGTAATAATTTCAGGCAATGCAGATTTGTCACCATTATCAACATTGGACTCATGCTCTGCTGAGAAAATAATTAGATTGTCCCCTTTTGAATGTTCATCTATCCAGTTCTTTACAACACTTAAAAATTCATTATCTTGCCGTAAGTAATCCTCCGGCGTAACATTGAGCAAATAAGTCACTGGCTTGGCAGTCAACAAATTATGTTTATTCAATGCCTCTATTTCTTCAGCTTGCCACTTCCCTTGAGCAATTCTGATGTCACTCATCAAATACTCGTCTTGTGCTTTAGTTAAACTAGACAATTCAATTTTTAATTCTTGTTGTTCTTGGGCAGCTTTACTGTACTTCGCTTTCCTCGAGATCTTCTCAATTGCGCCCTCTACGAATTCCATATCTTTCAACAATAATTCCTCTTTCACAATATTCAAATCTCTGACTGGATCGACACCTCCTTCAATATGGGTGATCTCGTCATTTCTGAACCCACGAACAACTTGATATACTCCGTCAACTGCTCTAATATCGTTAAGAAACTGATTCCCTAAACCTTCTCCCTTTGAGGCCCCCTTAGTAAGACCAGCAATATCGGTGATCGTTAATGTTGACGGCACTTGTTTTGCAGATTGGTAAAGTGATTGTAAGTGTGCAAGACGAGGTGAAGGTACAATAACTTTAGCCAGCTGAGGGTCGATAGTTGCAAATGGGTAATTAGCAGGGTTTCCTAAATTTGAGTTGGTGATTGCTTGGAAAAACGTTGACTTGCCCACGTTTGCAAGGCCAACAATACCAGCAGTCAAATTGTTACTTGGACGGCCAAAAAACACTTTCCCAGGGGATTTCTGACCCCTGGAGGATCCTTTAGAGGCGGCTGTTTTCGCCGATTTCTTAGCCCACAAGAACCCTTGTGTGGAAAAATTTCGAACGAAATACATCCCTGATCTGCTGATTGCTTTTTGGGTAGTTGAAAAATTTCACATTTCACGTTTTTTATTTTTTTTCCTAGCATGCATGGTCGCAAGATCTACGGCAAAATCCAAACCAAAATTCATTCATAGAAATCATATATGTACACTAAAGAGAAAAAAAAAAATCATCTAAAACTACTTGTTAAATTTATTTATTGATTTCAGGACCCTCAAGTCATTTTCGTTCAAATGGCCCACGGATTTACTCTTACTCACTGACTTCAAGGAACTTGTCGATTTGCTCGGCAATATTATGCTGCCTGCTGGGGCTTGAGGTTGAGGAGTCGAAGTCTTGATTGTATCAGATATACTTCTCATGGAAGGCTGTTTGTTCAATTTATGACTTGAAGACCGTCTACTCAATGAAGCAGCAGTTGGTTGTAAAAACCTAGGCACTGACAGTTTCTTAGTCAGCCCAGATGATGGAGGGCCCATTGGTTGGACCGTAGGTTGATCCATTTTCAAATTCAGTTGAGATTTTTGTCCACTTAACGTACGACCAGTCTTAAGTGATTTCGAACTAGTGAAATGCGTGGTTCGGGAATCTTCAATTGGGTTAGATTTTGTCCCATTCATGTAACTTTTCAAACTAGATTTTGAACTGGAATGCGATGGTTGTATAGTATGGTTACTGCCACCAGAAACAGATCTTAAACTGATTTTAGAACCAGAATTTCTCAATAATGGCGTATCAGAAACGTTTCGCAAATTAGTCTTGGAACTAACATTTCTTATGGTTGGCTCCCTTAAATTGCTTTTACTACTTGCACTTCTCAATTGATTCATGGTTATTGAAGATGATTTGGCTGGATCACTAACTGTACGTAAATTTGATTGTGAACTCGATGGATGCATATAAGATGGAACCTCACTTGGTTGGTCCCCTGGGTCCTCCACTTTTTTCGATAACCCTAATTTTGATCCAAGAGATTTCTTAAGTGAACTTTTCTCCTTCTTTTCACTATTATTCAACTCTAATTTGCGTGCTTCACGCATTTCTGGCTCAACTGGTTTTGGTTTATCTTTTTCAAGTACGGAGTCAATTGGAATCATGGAAATATCCATCACATCTGGTAATATTGAAATATCCATTTTCATCGATTCATCGTTATTAGTTTCCCCGGTTTCCACGGTTTTAGGCAAAATTGTATTATTAATATGAACAACAGTTTTATCAGTATTCAATAGGGTATCTCTAGAAAGCAAGCTCTTGCCAGAAGGAACTGCTAATGGTGGCATAGCACTGTGTTCAGTAGATAAATCTCCCAAGATATCCACGGTGCTAATGCCCATATCTTCAACGATCTCAGTTCTACTAAGAGCACTTGGAGATTTGAAACTTTCAGGAACTTCTCTAGGCCCATGTAACGTTCTTCTTCTCTTGGAAGCACTACCAAGCTGAATGTTCGATGATCGTTTTGTACTGTCCTTAATTGGTGTTTTCACGACTTCTGGAACTTCATCAACTTCAATTTCAATTTCTTGTCTCTCCATTGGTTTGGGAGAAAGTCTCCGTTTCTGAGTTTGTTTTTGTTTTTGTTTTTGCTGCTGCTCTTGTTTTGGTTGGCGTTGCTCTTGTTGCTGCTGTTGTTTTTGAATTTCCTTTTGCTTGCGTCTTCTAATAGCACTATAATGATTAGATATAGAATCCATTTTTCTGAATTGTCTTTGATGGACTCTACTAAATCTATTTTCAATTTCTCCTAACTTACTAACTGAATCACTTTTGCTCATTTCATCATTAGTATTCAAATCATTTGAAAATTTTTCTGCTTTCTTATTCAATTCGTCTAAGACAGATTGACTTAACTTTTGACTGTACCCTGCCATTTGTAATACTTTCTTTTCCTTATCCAAATTCAATGAAGCTTTCGAATCAGATTGTTGTGGTATCATATATAAAGTGCTTTTCAACGGGATCTCCTTAGCTGGTTTGGAATTAGGGATCTTGTTGACATCATTCTGACTCATTGCTTTTAATGGATTCAAAGTTCCTGGTTTCGGTTTTACCAGCGGAGAAATAATGTATTGTGTTGAATCTGGACTAAGTAAACTTTTGTTGCCTTCTGGTTCGTTAAGTGGCTTGTTCAGGTAAGAAAGAAACTGCTTCTTAATGTTTTCAAACGGGATTGGTGAGAAATCAGACATATTTTTTATTTCTTTCGAAGTGACCTAAGATATGATTCGTTAAGTTACTAGGAATAAATTTTTGATTTCAATTTTTTTTTTAGCATTGTTTATTTTGTTGTTTTTTTCTCACAGTTGAAAAATCAAAACAGAAAAATGTAAACAAAAGAGATGTGCATGGGGATGCAGGTGTGTGCGTACCGTAGTATAGTAGGGCTAATTAGGGCGAAATGAACATTACTCCATTAATCTTGAATTAATTAAAAACTTAATTACTTTTATTTATTAGAGACGTTACTTCTCGCATAATATAATATATATAGATATATATAATGTATCAAAATATTTTACATATCATTCCTTCTCCCCATCTTTACTGCTTAAATACTTAACTGACAACTGAAATTCTTGATCTTGTTTTAATATTTTAGGTAATGGAAGTCCAAATGCCAATTGGTTACTATATCTTCGCTTTTTGTTGGTGGCTTTCGACGTTAAAACTTCTTTATAATTAACCCGATCCTTGCTTCTCAATGATCTAGTTGGCAGCTTCACTCCTTCCACCGAAGATGATGTACTCTTTCTCCTAACCAGTTCAATTTCCTGACCATTTACTTCTTCCAATGGTTGTAAATGTTTCTCCCTTTCTTCTTTGTTTTCAAAAAAAGATTTGAACTTTCCATATCTTCTCTTGAATGCCAGATGGCCACGTTTACCATCTGTTAAAGCCAATGGAGAACCACCATCATAAGTATCCAAAATTTCGTTCACTGAACTAATCATCGTACCTTCATGATAAGTGTCATATACAAATTCCTTGTTTTCAAATGATTGATCTTCATCAGCTATTGTTGATTGACTTGCGGTTAGAAATTGAATACTCATCTTGTTGGGTGACGTTATTGGTGTATCACCTTTAGCATCGGAACTGCTACTACTTGTATCCTCTTGTACGGGGTTCTCTAATTTAGGAACAAACTTACTCATTTCTTCAGTATTGAAAAATTTTGCTCCAAATCTAGCATCAAATACCATCTTTGTCCATTTTCCAGTTCGCAAAACAAATCTTTTTGTCGGATGATGTGATTCTTCATCTTCTCCATTACAGGTAAAGTAATAATGATTCAAATATTTCTTAATGGCGATTCTTTCAGATTTCTTGCGCAATTCATCAAACAGTACATTATTATCGGGATCTGAATATTCATCCTCAGAATGGACTTCCTCGTAATTTGATTCAACTTCACCGTCAGATAGACAGATATTTAAGTACTCATAATTTTCAAAGTTATCATTATAATGAAATTGTTTGTTCTTCTTTGGAAAAACAAGCTTTGATTTACCTTCATTATTAGTAATATGTTGATGTTCTCTGCCTCTGACAAATGCAAGATATTCGTTTCGGTAGTTCCAATATCCTTTGTAAAATTTCAAAAGCTTAAATGCTTCATATAGAGTAAGCAACAACACCATTGATAGGTAACGTAACACCTTATTCATGGCAACAAAATTGTCGTGATTTTGTTGGGAAACAGTAGTGTCTTTTTTAGTATCACCTTTGGAAATCTCATCAATCAACAGTAAAACTATCGGATTGATGTAAGTTGATCTATTTAATATTCGAATTATAGATTTGTCTTTGGAAGTGAACACGATTGGATGAATGGTCCTTGCCAAATCAAATTTTTGAGTTAGTGCCCCCTTATCTATTTTCGACTCTCCAGAGCAAATATCATTTGTATTCACAAGAATTTTTTGAAAATTGTTAAACCCATTAAATGCAACATCACCTCTATTCTGAAGTTTCACGTCCTGATTCTCATAATCTTCAATTTTGAAATTCAAACTGGAATTGTTTCTCATCTGACCAGATTCAAACAATTCTTTGTATCCTTTCTCTCGTAGCAACTCATTTTTGAAATCTTCTCGAAATAATCGATTCTTCTGTAATAAATATCTCAAACTGTTGTACTGATGCTTTTCTGATGAACCAACTATATCAGAAGAGGAATCTTCTCCCAACAATTCTAGCAATTTATGGTACCTTGGATTGCTATTATTATTCAATTTGAAATACACGACGTTCAAATATGCTAATATAAATGAAGAAGTACTGGTAAACTCCTGCAGTCCAAAAGACTCTGTCCAATCATTACCAATAACTTTGTTCCCTTCAACTTTTTTCAAAATCTCAAACAAATGATGAAAATAACTATGCACTGGTTCGTTGGATTCAATCAGGGATATTAATTCACTAAAATGTAAACCTAAATTCACAACTTCATCCATAAAAGAAGACTTATCTGCGTTTGCAAAATTTTTTTCGATCTTTATTTTTGATTTATGGTATCTCGCGTAAGTATCATTATGTAATGGATCTTCCAGGGGTTGAGATATAACATTCTTCTTAGGCAACTTAGAACGAAGATTTATTCTATGTGGTTTCATTATCTTCGTACCCCTTTTAGTAGTTATTGTTTCTGCACTTTGTTTCAAATTAGTAATTTCCAATTTACTTTTCTCCAACAACAACTTCTCATTAATTCCAGCAGAACTAGCAGAACTAGCAGCATTATTATTACCATTTTTGAAATCCAGCTCAGGTACTTGAAACAATGGAGGCACCCCCAATTCGAACAACTTATCATTGGTTGAGTGAGAGAGCTCACTGTCAACAACTGCTATTCCTGCCTCATTGACAAACTGCAACTCTTTTCCAGCAATTTTCACGATCCGTTTCTCAAAATTAAAAGTATACTCACTAGCTGAAACTGTCTTTTCATGCTTTAGAGTGGTCACCAAAGAACGATCTATCTTACTTGGACTTGTTTCTGCTCTCGCTGAGTCCTTTGACACTACTGACGACCTTAAGGTTCTTCGTGGCCCAGGGGCCGAAAACCTGCTGTTGCTGGTGCTGGAAAGGCGGCAGCCGCCGTTGCCCTTCTTGTCGGGCGGTAGTGTTTTTTTCCCTTGATTTTTACCACCATTGCTCTCAGACCTTTCCCTCATTGTCGAGAGAGATTAATTAATAAATAAGTAAACAGGAGGATATTCCAATCAACCCCCGATGAATTGTTGATTGGTCGTGTCTTTCTATATAAAAAAAATCTTCACCTTTTGCTTCTCAAAGCATGTAGATAATGACAGTCGCTATCATTAAATTTTCGTCATCGCGGGTAATCGCATCGCGGAAAAGACCAAAAAAAAAAAAAAAAAAATTTTTTTTTCTCTTCGCTCATCTAAAAATTTTCTACTACAAGAAATCTATTAAAGCTTCTACTTACCATAATGGTTAAAGCATCCAAGAAAACCAAGAAGTTTCAAGCGAAACATCTCAAGAAAACCTTGGACCACAGAAAGGAAATCAAGAAGCATAAGCAGTTGCTTGCAAAGCATCGAGGAAGCAAGGGTAGTTCCAAGAAGATTGACCAAGAAGAGCCGGCTGCAGAGAAAGAAAATCCATTTAATGTCGAGACGGATAGTGAAGATGAAAAACTAGATTATGGTGTGATTGACAAGAAGGGAAAGAAATCCATCGATGAGCAGGACAGCGAAGATGATGATATCTTTGACGAATTGGACAAGATGACTGGTACTAAAGATAACAAGGCAAAACAATATGATAATTATGACGATGATGAGGAAGATGAGGAAGATGAGGAAGATGAGGGAGAATTCACCGGATTCGACGACGATGAAAAAGAACCACAGCAACTACCTGAAGATGAAGAAATGGAAGATGGTTATGTGGAACCTGAGGACGATGCAAAAATTGAAGTCACTATGGCCCTTGTTTTAGAGTGGGAATCTAAATTAGAAAAGAAGCCAACACTTAGATTAATCAAGAACATAACTCAAGCATTTAAATCTGCCGTTAATTTAAATGAAGCAGGCGATGCTTCAATGGAAACCAAATACAAGTATTTTGTTACTAGCGAAAAAGTATTCAACAAATTATTATTTGTCACTTTAAAGAAGTTACCAGTTGCTATTCATAAATTGTATCCATTACAAACAAAATTCAATAAAGAGCACGGCACTGAAGTTCGTCAAGTGAAAAACTCTGATAAATTAAAGCAATTGTCTGGTATTTTAAGGCAGCATGCGTTTTCATTGATTAGTTTGTTGAGTGATATCACCAGAACAAACTTGAATTTGAAATTTATCCTTTTAATCCTTTCATCAATTTATGATGTCTTCCCATACCTTTTATCATTCAGAACTTTGCTTAAAAAGTTGTTGGGTTCAATGATAAATTTATGGTCAACGTTGATTTTATCTAGTTCAAAAGCTGATACTGAAAATGTTAACATCGATTCATTTTTAGATATTAATGTATTGTCATTTTCAGTGATTTTAAACTTATCTAAAGAATACTCAACTAACATCTTGGAAACTGTCATTAATTTATCCTATGAAACATTTTTAAGGAAAGCCTTGACTCTTCCATCTTCAATTTCTCTTGAAACTTCAGAAACTGATTTGGTGTCTTACAAGAAATTCAGATTAATTGAATTTTTAAAGACAGGGTTGACTGATTTGCTTAAACTTGATTTGAATTTGGGGTATCAAATTGCTTTCAAATATATTAGAAAACTATCAATTCATATGAGAAATTTCTTGAAGAATAACTCCAACGTTAAGAATGAAAATGAAAAATCGAAGAATCTTAAATTGGTTTACAATTGGCAATTTGTTCAATCAGTTGACTTTTGGAATAAATTATTGAGTGAAGTTTGCATTGATAAATCAATTTCAATGAATGAATTGATTTATCCAGTGGTTCAAATAACTGTGGGTGCAATGAAATTGAATTCTAACCCAATATATTTCCCATTGAAATTCTATCTTTTCAATTCTTTAATTGAACTTTCCTCTAAGACATCGGTTTACATACCATTGTTTAACATTTACATTGAGCTTTTGAATAGTAACATTTTCAACAAGACTTTCATTGCTAAAAAGGCTAAAACTTCTCAAATTCAAGCGCATGCATTCATGAATACTTTTGGTATTAAAGTATCTAAGAGTTTGGTAGGTACTAGCGAATTTCAATTGTATGTGATTAACAATTATTTGAACAGTTTACAAAGCTACTTTTACATTTACGCCGATAGTTTGGCATTTCCAGAATTCTCTTTTATTATTGTTAAAAATTTGAAAAGATTCACAAAAAAACATGGATCAGTTCAAAAGAAAAATAGAAACATGATCTATTTCATCAAGGAAATCTGTGGGTTGATTAGTAAAATCAATGCAAATAGTAAAGTTATCAGCACGAATCGTGACAAATTGACCCACTTTGACCCGTCTAAGGAAACTAAATTGACTAATGTCGAATTGAAAGAATTGCCATTGGCTAAATACTTGGCTGTGAAACAGCAAGTCATTCAAGAAGGTAATAAGGTATATCAAGAATTGTTGGTCAATGAACAAAAGAATGAAGATTCGGGGGCTAATGATAAGAAAGCTGCAAAGGCAACTTCTGCTGAAGAATATTTTGGTGATGACAAGAAAGTTAGAAAGAGTAAGAAGCAGAATGAAAGTGAGGAAGAAGATGAAGGAGAAGACGATGATTATGACAATGAAGAAATGGAGGTGGATGATGAGGACCAGCATGATAGCAGTACTACAGGAAGTATTTAAGCAATCAAAAAATTTGTTTTTTTATAATTATTTTAGATAAATGTATGGAAATATGTAAACAATAGAAAGACTATTATTGATTGAAGACCAAAATTATAAAGAAATCGTTTGTAATCATTAGGTTTGAGGTTGTATTTCCCTCCGTAGACATTCTTTTCGTCCTCTACGTTTGGGGAGAATTGACCTTTACTGTGCAATGAGTTATGATCAGATTTATCTTCACCAAATAGAATTTTCGAGTAACTGTTAGCATTAATAAATCTTATGAAGGGTAAAGATTTAACAACTTTCCAAAAAATTGGTCCAACTGAAGCCTTTAGGGCAGCTTCAAGTCTGAAGAATCTCGCAGGAAAAATTGTAAGCAACACCCAATAAAGAATAGAAAACAAAAGAAGTGCACCATAACTGTACAAAGTAACAAATGGCGCAAACGAGAAACAAATATTTGTTTGATATGACATCATGTTTGGATTTAATTTTGCTTCTTGTTTATCTAATGGATGATACAATGACAATAATTGAGCTGCTGGGTATCTAACTCCCATATTCATTGAGAATGATTTAACCGTAATTTCTCTAGTTTGTTTATGTTGATTAGAAGCCTTCAGTTCATCATAAGCCACATACAAATGATCAATTTCACAGTAATCATGATCATCACCAGAGAAGATAAGTTCAGGATGAAGTTTATGGAGTAATTCATTAGTCAATTGAGGCCATAACACAGTTTGGAAAGTACCGCCATTAACTAATGGAAATGGCTTTTTGTTTTCTCTCGGACCACGGCAAACTTGTTTACCAGGATCTCTGAAAAGCGGCACATGAGTTAACAAAACTCTGGGGAGAGGTAATTGATCTCTTGCATTTTGAGTTTTCAATTGACGGGGTAAATATTGATCTACTAATTTATCAAAATAATCTTTAGCCTGTTCATAAATCAATGAATCATTGTTATTGGTGGCTGAAAGTGAAATCGTATCCAAAAACAAAAAAGTATGATTGCCAATATGGAAATAATCATTACTATCACCAATAATTGATTTGAATCGATTGATAATTGTTAGGTTCATAGTTTTATCCCAACCAGCATCATGATTTCCCAAAATGTTATAGTAAAATTTTCTATTTGGATAACTTGGGAAGATTAGATTGAATCTCACCCATTCATTATACCATTTTTTATTATCATGCCATTCTCTACCACCATCAAATAAATCACCTAAAAACACGGTTGAATCGGGTTTCAATTTATCTTGAAGTAATTTATAATTAACAGCCATATAATTATCAGATAACTTTGTAGTAATCCATTGAATAATTCTTGGTCTCTTTGGATAAGTATGATCATCAACAATTTGAGGATCAGCAATAATTAAAACTCGATGAGGAACGATTGGGTTGTTATTCAAATCATTATTAAATTCCTCCCAATTATTCCAATGACATTTATTAATTTCAAGTTTTGGCTTTATTCTTTGGAAATGAAATAAGAAAACCAACCAAATTATCGAAATAAACGACAAATATTTCCATAAAAATAATGCATTGAATGACGAGTAACTGTTATGTTTTGGTCTGAAACGATCTGAACTATTGGGGGAATGAGAAAGGTGTTCATAAAACAGTATAGGACTATTGATGCCTCTTTTCCTTGCTTGCGACATTTATTAACTAATATTGTTTCTTATCTATATGAAATAATAATACATCAACGCTATTTTTTATAACTAAGGAATGTCTAATTTATTGTATTAAAATATTGAAATATTGATTTATTTCACTTATGTGTTTGATTTATTTATTTCAGCAATGTGGAGAGTTGCCAAAGTAGTATGGCGAATTTCCATTCTTGATTGGATACGGGTAATTTTGTACGGATATAGATATCTACGACTATACCTCCAACAATAAAGGAGGAAAGCTAAGTACAATTAACAATCTGTGATTTTTTACCAATTAAAATAGAACAATTGGATACTACAATTGAGTCTTTCGATACGAAAGATGTCAAATATTATAAATTAACGGCTGTCTAGTCTTGTTAAAATCCCAACACGCAGATTCTGTGAGACCTAATCGCACAAGAAAGCAACGATTTCCATCAATAATCAAGCTCAAATTCTTCAGGAGATGCTGACTCTCGATATCTTTTATGACCACTCAGTTTCTGTGTTAAAACCGATGGTCCGTTTGGTGAATTGTATTGCTCAAATTTGTTCTTGTGATTCTCGTTCTTCGTCGACACCTTGTGATCATCTGCGCTTGCAGAGTTTTCATCATCTTCTTGATAATCAAATATTATCTTTGGCAAACCAATCTCTGGAAAATGCTGAGAATGGAACTTCAATAAATCATCTTCAGTAATTTCCATTGAACGACACTTCTTGAATTGAATCCTGGAAATCTGGCTTTTTTTTTTTTTTTTGCAATTGGATAAAAATAAAAAGAGGGCCAAATAGTGAAAATGCGGTGAAATATTACGTAAGCATGGATGGTTTGTATGTATATTTAATTGGCTCTCTATGGCTGCCTTGCTTCGGAGTTTTGAGAGAAAACCAGCAACAGTGATGAATATCCGGGATATCACTAATTAATTCAAATATTGCTCTCGGTAAATATTTACTGTCAATTATAAATTCATGTTGAAGTAGTTGATGCTTAGCTGATGTGCATCCCATAGTAAATCGAAATTACCCGCAATTTTCTATTTTTTTTTTTTTTTTTTTTTTTTGGCCCGGCCTTAATAAACAAAAAACATTGAAGTTTTCAATAATATATTGCCAGCTGGGTTTTGTCAAATTCATCATGAGCCAACTTCACTGGGATTCAACATTATTTACTAGTCTTTACTCAGCAATCCTTTCTGGTCATGACGACATAGATCTCTTGCGACTTCTTCGAGATGATATCAAAAATTTATATGTTGTTCCTAAACAATCTCAAGACAGCAGAAACAAACTTCAAACAAAAAAAATAACAATTAATGGTGATGAAACTTATGAACTAAATGACGATTTCATAATGATGTCAATTGAATTGTCGGGAGAATTGAAAGTTGATGAGTTAATTGCGGCAGAGATATTATTGAACGCCAAATCATTCCAAGAAGAGAACAATCTTGCGACAAACTTATTAGACAGTGCACGAATATCTTATTATAAAAGGATTGAAACAATACTATTCATCTTCAATTATTTAGTATCAGTTGGATCCAAAGACCTAATGAAATTGCTTTTTGAAGATAGTAACCCTAAAGATTTCATTACTGAAAAGTTATTGAATTCTTTTATCCACATTGAAACTGAATTGCAGGAAATTCATGAGTCCATTCGAGAACTCAAGATATTGCAACCAACTACTTTAAACACGGTGGAGTTCAAAACCAAATTAAAATTTAGAAGAAGTAATTTATTCAAATTCCATCAATTATTGGGGGAAATATTTTTTTCAATTTCATTAAATAACCAGCTTACGTTTATTAACAACTCTCAATTCAGGCAGATATTAAACCACGTATCTGAAAATTTTGAAGTTAATGATTTGTTTATGATCCATTATATTCTAGGTTTATACAATTATGTCATTTCAATAACGAAACACCAGCAGCATAAAAATTCAGTAATTGAGTTATATGAATATTTCAATTCCCAATTGAATCACAAAAGTATTGATGTCTCATTATTGAAAACTCCAATTAAAGTTACCGTTATGTTCTTCTTTTATTGCTTCATGTCTAATTGGTTACAAGGGACTTGGTTCAGTATGAAAGATCAGCAATTAAACTTCGACAAATATTTCAATAACATTCAAATTTCAGTGTTGAAATTAATTAAGCTTGGGGCATTAGAGCAATTAATGGTAATAATCTCAGAAATATCTTCGGAAAATGTCGATCTGTATTTGTTGAATCATGTTCAGTTTTATGATATTGAGTTGCTATTGCAAAAACACATTCCAAAATTAATTCCATTGAGAGTTTTAGACGTCGATGAAGAGAAGTCGAAGCAACTTCAAATTTTGTTTAGCAATTCGCATGGCAACACAGTTTCATTTGAAAACAATAAATCATTGTACCCAAAGATATATCTTGAATCACATTTAGGATTACAGCAAACAGAGTCTTTTAAAATAATTTTCCATCAAATTATTGATGAGTTGATTAAAGTATTTCTTGGCAATTTTTCAAATATTTTAATTAGAATTTGTGATTCGGAGGAAGATTTCTATTTGACTAATATTAAGAATTCAACTAAGAATGATTTGACTATTGATGATTTAGCTGAAAATGCTGACTTGGAACGGTTTTATTTGATAATGTACTATAATTTCACTAATAGGTCAATTAATGTCTGGAATAAAGATTCTGATGATTCTAACATTTTGGAATTTTTAGATTGGGGTGTAACGAAAACTACTAATACTTTAATTAAGTCATGTTTCTTGACGATGTTAAGTTCATTAGCGGACCACAGCAAAGTTAGCCTTAATTTATATGAATTTTTGAATGATGACGATGACGAGACTGATGAAAAAGTAGGACAAAAAAATTTACTTGAATCAGGACCGGCTGGTATAACTGGAATAAAATCCTCTATGATTATTACGAATGATCCGAAAGAATCCAAAACAAGTTGGAACTCTATAATTCGAGCATTGAAATGTCATAATTTAATTTTCGCTAACAATTATCGAAAGTTTGTGAGTAGATTTCAAAATAGCTACAATCAATTATTCTTACCGTCCTCTATTAGCGCCACTGTTACTCAGCAGCCGCAACCACAACAGCAACAGCAGCTGCAGCCATTCCAATCATTACTGAACAGTAAACCAAATGATGGCTCATTGAAGGGTAAAGAAGATGAAGTTAAGCTTGAAGATTTGGAACTCTCAGAAGAAGAAATTATAGAATTATCATCATATTTCAAAATTATTTATTCATGTTGTGAAAGTAGTGATGCTATTAAAGAACAATTTTATAAGAAGAACAACTTTGAGTTATTGGATATTATATTTGAATTCTTGAACATTTTGACTGATGTTGCTTCTTTGAAAGCGAAATTTGGTACTTCACAATTGTCATCTTCATCGGCTTCATCTTCTGCTGAAATGAAAAGTGAGACTTTCTTGATTGGTATCGTTTTGAATGTTATAAAATCATTAGTTCCTACAATTGAAAATTACGACACAGTGAAGATTAAGAATAAAATTTGGAATAAATTAGATGAATGGTTATTCAAGAACAAGTTAAGTGCAGTTAAGAATGGTAATTCTAGAAGTCCATCATTTAGAAGCTTTTTCAATAACATTTTCTTGGAATTTAATGATGTGTTTGGCTTTGTTAGATTGATTGAAGCCTTGCTTTCTCCATCAAGTGATAGTGACAATGATGGATTTTATGTCAATAATAACGTTGATGGTAGTAAACTTAATCTTCCATTTCCCGAAGATTTGGGTAAAAATTATAGAAAAATTGGTATATGGCCTTATATTGATTATTTCTTCAATGACATTTTGGTTAATTTAACGTCTGACAATTTGGAGAACAAGAGAAAAAATGGGTTGTTCACTACAGTTTTAAATATCATTTTGACTTCATTCAAATTTTTCAATCCGTTACTCCCATTAACTTTCAATGTTGCGGGAATTGCAAAGATTGATGATGTTATTGAATCCAAAAGCTTTAATCAATATGTAATGGGGAACCCAGCTACCATGGTTATGAATTATTGCTACACTGACAAGATCAGAGAAGTGTTATTCAAATGTATTTCTATTGGCAATGATGAAATTTGTGACAAGCAATTTGATAATCCTGAAGTTCAATTGGTTGATTTGTCATTGAAGATTTTATTAACGATATTTGAATTTGAAAATACTTTCACTGACATTATATTACCAATTTTATCTGAGCAGCATGATAATAGTTCACCATCATTAGTGTTTCTACCTCAAAATATTGGAACTTGTGGGTTGAAATCATTCTATGATGCTTTAACATTTAAGTTACCTATAATTGGCCATTTAGGATTGTATGTCAACTCTAACTTCCATTCAATTGCTAATTCAAGTATTGAATTATTATCGAAGATTGCGAAATCACCACAATTTTTGGTTACTGGTTCAACTTCAGGAAACGGTAACAGTCTTCCATTAATTAAACGAAATCGACTTTTAACGATATTTGATACGATTGATGAATCTACAAGAATTATTCTTTCATTTGTTGATCAATTTGAATCAGTGTTTACTCCCAGTGATCTTGAAGATGATGTCACGAAACATGTTGATGATAATTTACAAATGAAGATTAAAATTTTAAACTTTATTAATGATAATTTGGATTATACATTTACTGAAGCAACAGTTTCTCATTTTTTATTAGGGTTTGAATCTTCTAGCTTTGGTAATTTAACAATTGGCAATAATGTTGGTGATGTCGGTAAAATTATCTCTCACAGATCATTATTCAATTCATTGATTACCACCTTGGATGTTTGTCTTTCACAAAATCAAACTAGTGACTATGTCAATTATTCATCAATTCGACTTTCTTCATTGATTTTGAGTATAATTACGAAATTGTGCAAAAGAGAAAATACATCTACAATCATTTTGGAAATTTTGGATGCTGATGATAATAACTTGTTTGAAAAATTAATAAAATTTGAACCAATAATTAAATTAGATACCACTGGATTTTCTAATGAGCTATTTGATAATAATTTTAGTGATCTTGATAGTAAATTTTCTATGACTTCCACTGGGATTGGTTCGTTGTTATCATTTTTCAATAATCGAAGTGAATTATTACAATTTCTCCTGATTGAATTATCTAAGATATCAAATGAAGGGTCCTTGAATAAGATCGACTCTGCAGTTAGCCTGTTGATTGAAACTAACACTGATCAATTAATTGTAAATTCTGCTAAATTTTTTTCATTTTTGGATATTTTGGATTTCAATATCAGATATAAACCTAACGTTATGGTACTCAAAGATTTGAAATATTTCAGAACATTAGATTTACAAACTATTTTCCGTGAAGATGTGTTGAAATTGGCAGATTCCTGTCTTGATGTCAACGATAAATTTGTCTCAATATATTCTCTAGATATTTTGGAGTATATTTTCAATTTACATTTGAAAGTCGCAGCGAATGCTAAGATTTACATTAGTGATAAGCTTGCATCTGATAATAAATTAGAACTTTCTAATTGGAAAGAACTTGAAGCTGAAAACAAGAAAACTAAAAAGAAATTGTTAGTTCCATTGGAGACTAATAATAGCAGTAATAATGGTGGTAGTAGTGATGCACCGGTTGTTATACCCAAGGAAATTGGAGCGTCAAATCAAGTTGATGTTGTCGCCGAAAAGCAGTCTTTGATCAAATTTATTCTTAGTTGGAAGTACTGTCAAGAATTTGTTGTTACTCAATTGAGATGTTTACATGCATGGGTTCAACTAGCTGAAGTGATCTTATTAAATGAGAGTTTAACGGATGAAGTTAAAATTCGATTCAGTTTACAAATCATTGATTTAGTTATCCCAAGAATCAACACCTATTATGATTTTGATGTTAATTTCTCAAAAGAATTGATATCACTTTGTGTTATATTATTCGATGTTTACATTATGGCGGTTGATAAATTGAGCACTGATAACAAAAGATCGAAATCAGACATGACATTGATTTATGAGAGATTGTATCCATTTTTCCAAACTTGTATCAATGGAATTTTGAATAAGAATCTGACTCCAGGGTTAAGGTCAGATTTGTATTCATTAACAAACAAATATTTACTTTGGGCATTTAAAAGTGACGAATCATTTGATAAGATGAGTCAAGTTGTTAAGGCGTCCCATGAGAAATTATTGGCTGTTATTTGTCATGACTTGACTAGTGGAGAAGATGCCAGTAGAGTGACATCAATCGTATTGTTAGAATCATTGTGTCGATTAAGCAATGCTGCCACTAAACAACAAAATTTTGTTGTTAATTATTTGATCACCAACAACGTGTTGGTATCATTGATTCGGGAAATTAAAAGAACTGATAATTTGTTAACTAATCCAGGTTCAATTAGTGCTGGTGTCACGTTGGATTTATTATTGTATGAATTAACTGCATTTAAAAGCGCGTTGTACTTGTTGATTAGAGTTGCTGAAACCAGAAAAGGGGCAATTCATCTTGTTCAAAATGAAATATTCAAGTGTCTTGAAACGTTTGGCATTCTAGGGATTGATCCAGATTTAGGGTTGGTGATTGAATTGTATGAGTTTAAAGTTGATAATGATTCATTTGTCAATATTAGATTAAGTTTGGATAATCCATTACTGTTAAACAGAAATGGTGACGAAGTTAGTAAGGAAAGCACTAAAGTTTCTTTGTTTGAATTGTTTATTCCTATTTATCAATTGATCACTGCCATCTTGGTTAGTGTTGGCTCAGGAAACAATGAGTTGATTAGTGCAGTTAAGCAATTGTTGAATCATAATCATAAATTATTCATTGGGGTGTTGAAACGAGATCAATTGTTGAATAATAATAACACCAAACAGAAAACGACTATTCCACCCGTATATACTAGTGGTGAAATCTCTAATTTAGGGTTGACAAAATTGAGCGAGTTGTTTTTGCTATTAAGTGCGTTGACCGACTACAAGGGTACTCATTAAAAAAAAATGATGACACATAATTTAATCAATATAATGTACATTTTTATTTATAAATTTTCGATTTTGTCTAAGTTTTTGTTCAAGAGTTTAAGTTTATCAAGCAATCCCCATGCAGGGTTGATGATATTATTCAACTCACCCAATTTCACATTAGTATTATTAATCACTGTTTCATTAGTCATAGCCACGCCAGTTATTTTTTTATTACTATTGATTTTCCCGCCCACTGAATTCAAAATCGCTAACTCTTGTTTCAACTTAGTCTCCTCAATTCCAGCCTTTGTCCTCTTGATATTCTCTTCTCTTAACTGTTCAAGTTGTCGGACAACGTCTTTGCCATTAGTCTCACGGAAATTGAAGATTTCTTGTCTAAGCGCGTTCTTCTTAGCCACGGATTTGCGGATTTTGTGGTTTAGGTTAGCTACGGCCAAATTCAAATCGAGGACATTAGCCACGGTATTCACCACTGCCCGCTTGAAATGATCCAACAATTTTTCGTTCGTTTTCGTCGATAGCTTTTCAGAGAGGCTGTAGTTCTCCAAGTACTCAACAATAGCGTTCGATACCACATCCATAGGGTTGAGCTTGACATTGCTCAGTGATCGCTGGTCAAGGTATCGATTGACTTTGAGCTCCATTGCCTTGTAGGTGGTTCGTCGTTTAACCAGTTGAGCCAATGGCGGACGGCCTCTAGGACGTCGTTCCTTCGACTCACGGGAAATCAGTTTTCGCCTTCTAGGGGTGGGCGACTTCTTTTTCGTTTTCGATGACGACTGCTGTTGTTTCTGCTTCTTCTTTACAGGTTTCTTTGGGGTATCTACCTCTTCTTCCTCTACCTCCTCATCTTCACTTGCTCCTATGTATTCTTCCTCACTTAAATCAGATACTTCATCGTAGGCACGCTTCGGGGTTCTTCTTGGTGTTTTCTTTGGCGTTGGGTTTTCTTGCTGTCGACCACGGGGTGTGAGCAAACTCCTTGTAGCTGCAAGAGATGATAGAAGTGATTTCCTTGATTTCTTGGATGATGAAAGTGGTGTCCCGCCGCCCGAGACTCGACGGACATCAGACTGCCGCTTCGGCGTCACTGACGGTAAGCTTTTTCTTATAGGAGTTTTCTTTGTTGTCTTCTTGGGTGTTTTGTTTGGGGTCTTTTTCGCCGCCACTTCTTCTTGGAGTTCTTCTTCCTCGCTGGAGGGAGCACTTAGATCGTTAACCACAAATTCATCCACTGAGGTGACTTTTCGACTGTAATCGTTAGTATGTTGCAACTTAATATTATTGATTCTATTTAGACATACCCTGCTCCTCGTATTCGCGTCTGTTGCCTTATTTTCCGTTCCATAATTTTATTTGTTTACTGTATGTATATCATAAAAATATCAAAAGGTAAATACAATCTTCGTTTTTTTTTTTTTTTTATTTTTTTGTTGACGCGCGTCTTGTGATCAGTGCATTGAGATGCACCAGACCGACTGTTGACCCAAAATATTGTCAGTGGGAAAAATGGGCATGGTGCTATTACTGATGCTTCAGGATAGTTGTTGTGCTTGTATGGGAAGGTGAACAATGGGAATCATTGAGAGTATTCATACATGTCACAAGGTCAGCCAGCAGTAATTACCTATATTGATGCATGGCAGTTGGATTGATTACTTAAATCAGCCACGGAAATGGTTAGAAATGGCTGGAGATTCTCTGGCGTTTTTCAATTCCAATGTAATCTATTTTGATCGCGCCGAAAATAAAGATGTCAGATTAATAACAGCTCAGAAGAGAGAGACATCTGAGATCTTGCTGGAATATATATCGCTATCTGTAAATCCATGTCTGAATAACAATCAATAAAACCGGGGAGCATTGAAAAGTGTGAAAAATCCAAATTTGGGTTTCCGCGATTCCACCGTATTCATGTCAGGATCGACTGGTGTTTGTGGCATGCATACATGATCGACAGGTTTACAATATCTATTTCATTACTTAGTAATTACTCAAATTGAGCATTGTATATCTTTATTGCATGTTGTATTTATAATCTGATATCAGCTGGATCAACTGGTAATCTTCGATGACTCCGTTAACTTCTATATTGACTAAGAATAGGCAGACAAAAGAAACGGAGGAATTAAGATTTCATTTTGTAATTCAGGCGATGGTGCACTGAACTGAACTGAACTGTTTGGTATAGAAGTAGTTTTTTTGTAGACCAATTGCTATATAACATTTGAAGCTATATAATTTTTAACAAATTTTTACAAATTACTCATCGAATAAGCGCACAGGTTTTACATAAATCATAAATCTAAAGGAGGAGAAAAGTGTTCTTCCAGAATCAATCATTGTTAAATTCAATCATTGCTGAGAGCACACATTTAGGCGGCCCCAAAAAAACAGGAAAAATTTCAAGAAAATTCAAGGGAAAAGAGGGGATATTTGTAGTTGGTTGGTCTCAGATCATTTTCCAGGCCCCAAGGAAGGAAGGAACAAAATCCAAAGAAAGATTCAAAAGAAGAAAGAAAAAAAATTATTTTTTTAGGGAAATCAGCGAAGTATTTATAGTCGAAAAATACCACCCTGCGCTTAGATGAATTTCAGAAATGAGGCCACCAACTCTACAAGCAATATAATTGTACATGCAAAGCGCAGGTTAATTGTTATTATTATTATTATTATTATTATTATGATGATGGCAACAGAATGGTCTGATTTAGAATCTCGGTATACTAACCAACTTATGTGTAATTTGACCCACCTGGTAAAAACTTGCAGCTTCTTCGTCAATATCCATTCTATCATCTTCTTCTTCTTTCTCAGGCGGCTGTATATTATCTTTTTCTTCTTTCTCTTGGTTCTGCTGCTGCTGTTGTTGTTGCTGTTGTTGTTGCTGCTGCTGCTGCTCCTGCTGTTCTGCTAATATCTTCTTCGCTTCCGGATCCGGATAATCACACATCACCAAATCCTGCAAAAATCCAACATTGGCACTCTTGACCAAGTCTAGCTCAATATCACCAATCGTCATTGTAATCTTACCTGACTTATGAATTTTCAAACTCCCCAATCTTCCTTGGGTTTCTTTAAATTTAGGTAGTCGTGTAGGCAATTGTAGCAACATAACTTCTTTCTTCTCGAGTTCTGCCCCGCCAATATTCTTAATCAATTTCGTTATTTTCTTGTTATCTTCAATCAATCTTGCATGGTCGTCAATAGGTGCTGCTGCAACTGCTTCCTTCTTCTTCTCAGGAATCTTCATCATCACGTCGCCATCCTCCTCTTGCTTAACTTCCTGTTTGACTTCGGGAGACACTGATCTAACAGTTTCCACTGCTTCAAGTGAACTCTTATCTGAATCATCACTGGCATCTAAATTGGCAAATTGAAGTGGTCGCACAGGAAACAAACTTGTATTATAGTCATTAATCCCATCAAAGTCTCGATTCATATTAATCTTCGTGTCATCCTCTTCATCGTCTGAAACTCCAGTGGCACTTCTAGATCGTACGGTTCTTTTCAATGAGGTGAAATATTCCGGTGTCGGAGATGCAGAATGGAATCTTGAACTGCTACCGCTAGAAACAACAGTGTTTGATAATGGCCCCGATGAAACAATTTCAGTTTTACCACCGAACCCTCCGCCTCGACCACCACGACGACCACCTCGCGTTCCGCCTCTACCAACTTTCTTATTTGGTTTCTTTTTTTCTTTGGGCGGTTCATCTTTTACCACTGGGGCATCAGAAGTCGCAGCTCTTTCTTGCTCAGTCTTTCTTGCAACGACTTTTGGTCGAAACTTCAACCCCGGCCGGGTCTTGTTGCCAGCTGCTGTGCTTCTTCTATTCAATGATTCAAGCCTTGAAGGGCCATTGGAAGACATCCTCTTAAACGTTGAAAAGCTATAACTAAAGGCGAAAAAGACTGCTACTGTCTATGAAATTTTTTTTTTTTGTTTTTCCCGGATTACTATCAAATCGTATGCTCACTAATCTGTTACATAATCGAGGTTTATATATTAGGTAAGCAGTGTTTTAATGATTATGAAATAGGAAAATCACGAAGTGGAAGTATAGACATTGCTTAAACACAGATTAACATCACTATATCAATAAATCAACAATGTCAACCACGACTAATGAAAGAACTCCCGAGGAGTATATTAACCAGGAACAGTACAAGGCTATTGAAGGTATCCGATTATTTCTTAAATCCAAATCGTCTTATGATGTGTTACCAGTGTCATTTAGATTAATAGTGTTGGATACTTCACTTTTAGTTAAAAAATCATTGAACATTCTTTTACAAAATTCCATTGTTTCTGCTCCATTATGGGATAACAAGACCTCGAAATTTGCTGGGTTATTAACTTCTGCTGATTTTATAAATGTCATTCAATATTATTTACAAAATCCAGACAGACAGAATTTTATAGATCTGTTGACCTTGAATGAATTGAAAGACGTTGAGAAATCTATTGGAGTTCAACAAATTGAAACGGTTTCTACTCCTCCTTTCACCTCATTGTTTTTTGCTTGTGAGAAAATGCTTAATTCGAATGCTAGAAGAATCCCCTTAATTGATGAAGATAAATTGACCCATCGAGAAATTATCGTCAATGTCTTAACCCAATATCGTATTTTGAAATTCGTTTCATTGAATTGTAAAGAAATTAGAATGTTGCTTAAACCTTTGAAAGACATAAAGTTTGTTGTTGAAAAAAATAAGACTGCTTTATCTTCAGCTAAATTGGAATCTCCAGTGTTAGATGTCATTCATTTACTTGCTCACGGTAATATCTCATCGGTACCTATTGTCGATGATAACAATAAATTAATTAACGTCTATGAAGCAGTGGATGTCTTGGGATTAATTAAAGCTAATTTATATGGAGATTTATCATTAACTGTCGGGGAAGCTTTAATGAGACGATCCGACGATTTTGAAGGGGTTTACACTTGTACTTTGAATGATAGTTTAGCTACGATAATGGGGACGATAAAGAAATCAAAGTTACATAGATTATACATTGTTGATGAAAATACTAAAGTATTGGGGGTGCTAACCTTAAGTGATATCTTGAATTATTTACTCTTTACAGATGATAATGAATATTAAAAAAATAAATAAAAGTAATAAATAGATGTATCAGTAAGCTTTTCTCTTTCTTATCATGCTATAAATGTGGCACTCTCAAATTTGCCATTAACATATTGACAATGCTGAACATTCCCTCTCCTAAAACTAAACCACTACTGAATATAATCATTTCAACTTTCTTATCATGAGCGTTTCTCTTACCATATTTTAACCAAAGATAAGCAACTAACCCACCAACAAATCTTGCCAATGTAAAGCTTGGAATATTGTATAAACCAATCCCCACGGGAACACCGCTAGGTAACCATATTAACTTTTTATAAAATGGATGAGTAGGCGGTACCAAATTTTTCAATAATGCAATTATACCAAATATGATTGCAAATATCACAGAAAATTCAAACACATGTTCAGGAAGTCCCTGGCCAGTGACTAATCTTGCACAATCAATCCATATTATCGCAGTTGGAATTCTAAATAAATTATTAGGAATTTCATAAACCATGTTGTATAACTTGTACATTATCGCAGATAAAAACACCGACCATACAGTGCCAACAAGTTGTGCTATGAACTGTGATTTTGGTGATGCTCCCAATAAATGACCAGTTTTCAAATCTTGCATTAAATCACCAGCTTGTTGAACACCGGCTTCAGCAATCCCACCAGCAATTAAATTGATTAACATACTGGCAGGATGAGAACGCGGTACAACAAGCGCAATTATAAGTTGAGAAAGTTTCCCTATACCACTAACCGGATTTAAATCAGTTTCACCAAGAGCACGAACCGCTAATATCGAAAGAAAGAATGCAAGTCCAACTGCGAATACTATTGCATAAACATCAACAACATGGAAAATTCTATCCATAGATACAACACAAAGAATAGTGGATAATACAATCCCAATAATTGTCACTTTTTTGGAGATCAAATATTGTGATTCAACCTCTTCAATAATTTCTTCATTATTATTACTGTCATTGTCAAATATTCTTGCATCATTATTCCCATGATATGTTGCACTTGCTTCATCTGATGCTGTATCAGAAGAAGTCTCCAATAAATTTTCACGCTCATATGGTCTGCCACTAATACTTCTGATACTATCATTTACATTCCACAGTCTGGTAGATTTATAATAAGAAATTGCTGATTTGGTAACAATAACTGCAAATGATACAATACTATCACTAACCATAACACTAAGTGAAATCCATAATATCCACCCTTGCGCTCCAGTTTTCCAATCATCTATAGGACCTTGCGTCCAACCCAAATACTGAACTAGTGGAACAAGTATGCCCCAACCTAAAATTGCTCCAAATAACATATAAGAAACAGTTGATAACCCCATTATAATCCCTTGGCCCATATAAGCCGGTGATGGTTGGAAGTTCCATAAATATTTCTCCGACATCCATGATCCAAGTATTGGTAAACTTCGAACTGCTGGAACAAAATAGCTAAATATCGTGTAAAACGAAGACACAAGGAAAGTCACGATTAATGTCCTTAGATTCTTATTATATAAAGTGTTGTATTTTAAAGCAATCAACGATTGTGATTCAATTAAATTAGAGTCTGTTCGTGTGACTATTTCTTCCTCTTCTGAAGGTTCAATGTCATTGTCCGTGATTCGACTTCTTCTTCTTAATTTCTGATGGATAAGCTGCTGATCCAGTGAATTATCTATTGCGGTCGTGGATTGTTCATAAATCTCAGTGTTATGTAACACCGATATTAAAGTAGCAGTGGCTGACCCTGACGGGAATGGGAGTTTCTCCTTGACAACAACCTGTTTTCTCAAAGGAATAGCAAAAAAAATCCCGAAAAACCCAAGACCAGCCGACCATATTATTAAATCTTTCAATGAGAACTGAATTGTCTTTCCGAGACCAGTTTCATCTGCTGATAAGAACTTTTCGATGGCTGGTACTATCCCCACAAATCCATAAGCTAAAGGACCCGTACCCACACTAACTGCCACACTTTGAACAAACACATTCTCAACATCTGTGAATGGGTATTCCAAGTAATCAGATAATGATTTGAACACTGCAAACCCAAGTAACGCAGAAGGAAGCGACATCATCGAGACCCATCCTGTTTGAAGACCAAACTGAAAATTTGAAATTAATGATAGTGATCCAATAATTAACCCAGCTATGATCGATCTTGTTGTTACTTGAGGTAAAGCAGGTTTTTTGCTCCAGGGTATAATTTCCTCACTCATTGCTTGCAAATAATAACCGAGCCGTTTCTTTTTTTTTAGTCAAAATTTCACCTTCGATAAGATTGTTCGGAGGAATAAAAAAAACTGAAATTATCAGCAAATGACAAAAATAAAATGATGATAACAAAATAACTAAAATAACTAAAATAACTAAAACAACCAAACGCCAATAGCTATCTTCATATTCTTCTGACGATTACAGATGAATAAAATTACTCAGCTATAAAACAAAGAGACTTTCTGCTTGTCTTTTTTTCCTGTTTTTTTTTTTTTTTTTTGGGAGAAGATATTTTTAAATTCTGCAGTCTTCGAATCGCTATTAGTAATCGATTGCTCACGACCGAAGTCCCAAAAAAATCGAATATATATCGGAAGGCTGCTCCCGAAGCTGCAGAAGACACTCAATTAATTATTTTGAGGTTAGTCAGATCGAGTGATTGTCGTATTATTACGCAGCGATCGTTACTTATTATTTAAATAAAATGCCATTAATTAATTTATCTAAGTTGTTTTTATGCAGGAAAAATTATTATTTATATAGTATACTCTAAATGCAAGTGGCCGAGGATGGGATTGTTTCCAATTTATTATAAAAATCAATCACTTGTTCTGAAGCCTTGATTTTACTAGGAGTGAAATTCAATATTTGTAACCTATCCTTTGAAGTTGCTCTCGAAAGAGCCACATAAACCTGACCTTTTTCAAAAATCTTGGTAAGATCAACCTTAACCCTATCCAAAGTTTGCCCCTGTGCTTTATGAATCGACATTGCCCATGATAAAATTAATGGAACTTGATATCTAGCTGGGGTTCGACTGCTTGTCGAATGAGAAACACTGAATTCTTCTCTTTCACAAAAATGAATTCTTGGCGGAAATTTGCCAGGAATACGAAATTGAACAACCGGGTATACCTGAAAACTGCGAGGTATTTTCATTGCCATTTCAAGAAATCTATACATTCTTGTTTTCGCGTTATTTGGAAATTTATCATATTCAATCTTGTTTTGTGCGGTAAATTCTGGTTGCTTCATGACACTGCAAATAAATCTGATTTCTTTAAGTGCTTCTGGATCACGTAAATCTTCTTCAGAATATTGATTAAGGAGGGCATCATAGAGCTCCTTTGTCAGGAAAAATAATACAATCCCAACTGACCCATTCACTAAAGTGTCATCAATATTTTTCAACATTAAAACTTGAGCGTCCTCTTTCAAAGTCACAACCTCGGAGGCCAAAACATTTTCAAGCATTCTTTTCTCACTTTCTACGGTATGTGGATTTTGATTGCTAAATAGATCCAGTGTCTCAAAGCGATACTCTTTACCTGGCAATCGATTCAAGCGTTCAGAGTTTGACAAGTTGACTTCACCTCTAGTAGGGAAAAGCTCGGTAGGAAAAATATTGTCATCATACTGAACTGGTCTTGATAATGATATAAATTTTGAGTTGATTTCAGGAGTACATTTACCCAATCTAACCGCATTCAACATATCAATTAATTCAGTATCACCTTTTTGTCTAAACACTTGAGTAAGTAAGATAGTTCTTCCCACAGTTCTATCCCATTCAGGACTTTGGAAACAATATTTTGGCAACCGCTTAGAGTATTTGTCAGGTACCGGCGGAAGTTGAAAAAAATCACCAGTTAAAACAACCTGAAGTCCACCAAATGGCCTCTTATCATTTCTTAGAGCTTGGCCAACTTTAGATAATTTCGTGAAAAAATCACCATCAACCATAGAAATCTCATCAATAATTAGAACTTTGGCGACTTTCCAGCGACCCACAGTAAGTCTATTTTTCTTACATCTCCCTATTAGGTCTTCAATATTCCCAATTCCAACACCAACACCTGCAAATCTATGAAGGGTTTGGCCCCCAATGCTAACTGCAGCTAACCCAGTCGACGCAGTAATTGCAACCCTGTCGTGACTTCTATACTTCAGTTGTAATCTCTTAATAATTTCTTTTAAAAGAACTGATTTACCAGTACCAGCACTACCAGTGTAAAACACATTACGCCCTTCATTGACAATTATCCTAATCACTTCCTCTTGTTCTCTACTTAATTTGATCTCTGAACCATCGCTTCCAGTAGCTGCTAACGCGTAATTAAATTCTTCCTTTGGTAGTGCCGTGGCGGCCAATTTAGGTCTATTCTGACCAGCCAATAAGTTCAATTTTTGGAACATCCTGTAGGATTTTTCTGTGGTCATCGAAGTCAATGTAGTAGGTTTTGCCATCGTTTGCTCAACTCCAGATGAGCTGAAATAGGAAGAAGTAGAAATAGAGCGCGTCGCTGGCATGGCGTCAACAGTATCTTTATATCTTCTCGCTAAAGGCTTGTTAGTAAAATCAGATAAAGCACCAATTTTGGGCTTCATCTTTGGCTTCTCAATGATTTTTATATCTTCGAAGTCTTCATGTTTTTCAATTTTAGGCTTTGATCTTGATTCAAGTGAAATATAGGATGGCTTTTCCACAGTTTTCGGTTTTTTGGAAATTAGAAACGCAGACAACGTTGATTGTCCATTAGTTAGTTTTGATCTCTTACGAGCCTTATTCTGAGACATCATCAAGATTCCTTATAAAAACGGAATAGAAGAGAGAAAAAAAAATTTTTTCCGTGTCAGAGATTAGAGATGAAGTATTGCCAAATCGAGCCCGTTGCCTACGAAAAAAAAAAAGGCACCAAAAAAAAAAAAAAGCTCTAAAAAAAAACCAATGAATCTGTGGGGGGCGCGTCTGTAGTAGTCAGCTGCTTAAGTAATCTGGGCGCTTAATTTCACTACAAAAATCTCTTCAAGGATTGTTAAATTAAATTGAAATATCATTTCTATCTCTATTAGTATCTTGATATCATAAATGTATAATGGAAATAGTGCTAATATAGGTTCAAAATTGAATGAATGAATCGTGCGCTATTATTTCTTCTCGCCCAATGCACTTTTAACTCTGCGCTTTAACCGATTTTCAAATCTCAATTTATCCAATATTGCATCATTACAAACAAATGACACTTGGTTGGCACTTTGTCCTTCATAAAGATTGATGAATTCCTTGTTGTACTTCTCATTCAAGAATCGTCCAATATTTTTCAAATTCTTTCTAGAATTGAAAGCTAAAACTGCTTCACTGAAGATTTGGGTTATCTGTTTAGTGGTTTCTTCGTCCAAAGTATTATCTAGACTGAAGGTCTCATTTATCTTCTTCGTGAGCTGAGGATTCTTGAACACTTTCTTGATTGGATAATTCAATAACATCTTCAATACATCACCATAATCATGACAATCTAAAATTAAGTTTTTCTTAATCTTTAAAAGTAAAATTAAAACCACGATGGACATTATTGTATTGAAGTCTTCGTTGCTAGTTAAATTGCTCATCTTCTTAATTTTTTGGAAACTTATTAGTTTGTCCCATATCGGCAATGTGATTTGAACGTTCAACTCTCTTATCAACATTAATCGAAACCAACGAATCAACCATATCTGAGACTCTAATTTCAATTTAGCATGCAAGTAATAGTACAAATCATAATCGAATTCTTTTAATAATTCATTGAATTCAGCACAATTACTCAACAACTTACTCTCTTTATAAAACGATGCTTGGGGATTAATCATAAACATTGTGAAAATATGAAACGTATCCGCCAATATTTCTTGTTTATTGAAAACTTCAAAGATGGCCTTATCTTCTTCTTCATCCAAATCTGATGGTTTGTCAAAACTCTCATTACATATCAACAAATAGATCAATGACAAAATTTCATGCATACCCTGACGGTATCCAATATCTTCATTCAATTTGAACCAAATAAATAACAATTCCACTAAAGACTTCTTCACTAGCAAATCTTGAAACAAAACCAATCCAGGAAATATTCTCTCAATATCAAGGATAATGGTCTTTAGTTCCTCAATATCTTTATCAATTGTATCGCTTGATGTCAATGGATCAATTACTGGAGTAGAAGTACTAGTGGTAGTAGAATTTTTCTTTGGGGAACTTCGATGCACTTTGAAATGAATTTTCAGTGGTGACGGCGATGCCACCGGAGATCGCTCATAATATATTGAATCTGTGTCTAATGATTGAAATGGTGGTTTATATTGTTTGTACAAGAAATGGAACGTGGTTCTTGATGCATCTAATGTTGAACTCCAAGTGTTAACATCTAATGAATTTAATAAGAAATTGCATTTCCATAAAAAGCATCTTGAAAAATTTCGGTTACCGTCAGTATAAGTTCCAGTAATGACACCTGACTTCAAATCATTGATGTTTGAATATTCCTTGATGGTCTGTTTTACCTTAACAATACCATTCATTGCTGGTATCAGATACGACACCTAAAATATAACTTGTTTTTTATTATTATTATTTTTTCAATAAGGTGTGCATATACCAGAAGCAAAAATAGCAAATCAACAAAACAAAACACAACGAAAAAAAAAAAAAAAAAAAAAAAAGGTTGCTCACTCTCTCTTAAAATGGGAATATCCAAATTGGTCCAAACTTTGCAAAATCAAAATTCTAGAACCCGTATTTCCTAATTGGTAAGCAATGTCTCATTCATGCCTAAGATTTAAAACAAGTCTGGAGAAGAAGCCGAATGGCACCCCAGGGCTCCTTAACAATAGTCATTTTGGGTGAGATCGGCGCTGCGTCGATCAAAAATCTCTAACAATACTGGAATGTGGATGGCAGCATTGTGTGAGACATTTTGGACGGATTCGCTTTTTATCCATTGTTTGCCATTTGGTAGTGAATTAGTTGGGTTTAAGGTTGAATATAAGCTGACCCCTTCCAGTTAAAAATTGAAGTATCCTTGGATTTCGCGGTTTATCACAGAATAGAAATAGAAAAGAATTCTAATTTTCCTTTTATCTTCCTTTGCTTGTCTCTTTCTGCCATCACTTTGTATTACTAAATGTCAGCGGAAAAGTCTAGAGAACCTTCAATATGGCAAAAATTTCATGCTTGGCTAATTGTGTACCCAACAAAGAAGACTGGTATACCCGACCCAGAGAAACAGCAACAGCAACCAGAGACCACTAAGAATTACCAGAAATTATCGTCAACTTTCAGTTATATCTTTTGCCTTGGTGGGAGAATACGCTCAAACGCCCATCTCATTTATAATCCATTTGCATTGTTAAGTGTGGTATTCTTACTATCACCAGCTATTCTATTCTTTGCTTTACTAGCTAAATGGTATTGGCATAATGAATCACCAGCAATTGTTATAGTATTTGCTTATATGTGGCTTCATTGCATTGTCAGTTATTTCAAAGCTGCTACAACTGATCCGGGAATGATTCCAAGAAATGTTAACATTACTGATAAAGTATTTACTGGTCCAAAAGAATACTCAAATAATATTGCTTTGCCAGTGACTGAGCTTAATCGAACTGATGGTTCAGTTACCGTAAAGTATTGTACAACATGTCGAATTTGGAGATCACCAAGAACTAGTCATTGTGCCATATGTGATGCTTGTATCACTGATTTAGATCACCATTGTATTTGGTTGAATAATTGTGTGGGACTTCGAAATTATGTTTATTTTTTCAGCTTCATCCTTATGGGGTTTTTGACTTTATTATACTTGAATGTCTGCTCCTATCATTACCTAATACGACACGAAAAATCATCAGCTCTATCCAATCAAAAACAGCAACCAAACAATAACAACCCTGGTGTGATATTCTTAATAGTTTACAGTCATTTATTAATGTTGTATCCATTTTTATTATTGGTTTTCCATATTTACCTTAATTGTTTCAACGTTAAAACTAGAGAATTCCTCCATGCTTTTAAAGTCTCAAATACGAAAAACATTGTCACTGCTGCGACAAATAACAACCCTTACAATACTGATAATTATTTTAAAAATTTCTTTAGTGGACTCTGTGCTCCTAGAGGAGTGGCTATGGTGAGAGCCAAGGACAATTATGTCAATGACCAAACATTAGACAAACTTCCTCCTGTCAAGGAGATGGTATGAACGAAGATAATGAACACTTTATTTATTATACTATAACCATAAATCATTCCAAGTAATGTTTTTCCTAACTGCATTTGAAAATCCTTCGTGATATTTCACCCAAACTTTTAGTTCTGACTTTGCTATTTTATCTTGATCTTTTTGCTGTTGATTATTATTATTGTTTTGAACTGAAGCATATGAATTTTTGAAGAAATCAATTGATCCATTATTTTTCAATATCTTTGAATCATTACCATCAAATTTATTATTATTTGTTTCTGACAGCTCTGGTAGCTTTCTTTTCAAATTACTTCTTTGATCAATTTTTTGCTTTTCCATTTCAACCGTTAAATATTTTAATAGCAATTGTCTTTTTGAATCAATAGATTTAAAATTGTTATTGCCAACTTCATGAAATAAGGTCACTGAATCCATTGGTGGTAGCAATATTAAACCTGGAGAATCTTTTTCAATTTTGAAATCAAACTCTTTGAAAATATTAACCAAATGTTGAAGTTTACCCTTATCAATCTTATTTTCTCTGGCAAATTTTGCATTAAATATAAAATTGTTTATCAATGGTAAAAATTCTGCAGCTATTGAATTCTTTTTATTTAATAATGTGAATGTAGTTGGAATTAAATTTACGTTATTAGAAATAACTCTTTGACAAATATCCACATTTCGCTTTTGTAATTCATAAGTTTGCCATGATTTATTGCTAATGTTATTATTGAATTTCGGTTTATTGGCCTGAGCAAATTGAGTGAAAAACTTTAGTGGTACCAAATTACAATATGAGACCAAATCTGAATTTTGCTGATACTTGGAGGCATACATAAGATCATAAAAGTACAACCAATTACCAATTTCATTTGATTTTAATAATAGTTTTGGATCTTCATAAACAGTTTCAGGATAATGCAGAAAACATCCTTGAATGATTTTCTCAATTGAAGCAGAATTACCCACATTTTTCTGCAAGTTTATAAAAGTTTGACTTTTTGATTCGGCTAAACTTAATTTGAATATCATATCCACCAATTGAAACCAATTCAATGTGACATCTTTAGTCTGTAAGTCTGTATTTAAGTTAGCACCATTGAATTGTAATAAATTAACACAACTTCTAATATCGGAGTTTCCCAATGCAACAACCTGATTCAAATCGCTTGGATTAACTTTCAATTTTTCAGCTTCACAAATAGATAACAATCTTTCCTTAATCAAATTAGTAGAAACAGGTCTGAATTGGATGATCTCACAAAATGGACGTAGCTTTTCAAGTACAGGTGCGTACAAATCATTGCAAATAGCAATAATTGGCCTCATTAATAATTGATCATTTTTCCCCTTGCTATTATAAACAATATTCTTCGTAGCCCGAATATCTTTATAAAGCAAGTCTATAAGAACTCTAATGAATCCATTCTCAGCACCTCCATCGATTTCATCAGCGATAATACATGTTGGCTTACCTCTTAAAGTAGTATTGTTAAGTGCAGTATGAATCTTGTCTTTAACTTGTTGACCAGCTCGCTCGTCACTGGCATTGATTTCCAAAGCGTCATACTTCAAGATCTTGGTGATTAAATGAGCCGTTGTGGTTTTACCTACCCCTGGCGGTCCATGAAGTAGAAGGATTCTTTTGGTTGGTCGATTAAATGGATCACAGAATCGATTCTGGTACTCCTTGTTATTATTATTGTTGTTATTGTAGTTATTGTTGCTATTGTTGTTATTGTTGCCATTATTGTTGGAGGCATTTCGGTTAAGTTCTTCCAAGTCTTTGGTAATATCTTCACCATAAACGGCACTTGACCAATGTTTTAACCATCTTAAAGCTAATCTATTGGCCTTTTCATTTCCAACCAAATCAAGATAAGTCTTAGGTCGCCATTTTTCAACCCAAAGGGCTCCAGCTCCGGAATTTGTTCTAACTGTCGCCTTCACTTTCTTCTCACGTTTTTCCATGTCATCATAAAGTTTCAGAATACTGACTCCATAACTTCCCTTTTTGATCCCGCTAGTCTCGAAACTAGATTTCTTTTTTGGCTTTAGCTTAATTTCTTTGCCATTTGCTAATCTCACTAACTTGGTGACTTCCTCACCTATTTCTGGTGTCTTTGGCAAGGTATCAATAATAACATTTTCAGAAACACTTGTCTCCCTAGCGTCGTTCTCATAAGCGTTTATTCCTGTTGTGGTTCCTTCTTCTATTTTAGAAGCTGGAATTTTTTGTTTCGCACCAGCAAAGATCGAACTGGAAAATTTTGGTAATGAGGGCTGACTGGGCTGTGCTTCTTCTGTTATTGATGGCTGACTCGATTTACTAAACAATGATGAACCCTTAAATGAAGGAATAGTAATAGGGTTTTCAGAATTAACCGTCATTTTCTCTTTCTATATGTATACTCTATTATAAGTGACGCGGTTAATGTTATTTTTTATTTGAAAATATTTATTTTTTTTTTGTTTGAAAATAACGCGTTCAGCCTGACCCGCTGCTATGGCTCCTGCTGTCTCGAAATCCGTCATTTTGGCTTTTTTTATCGTGCGAGGCGTGTGGAGTCAAAGCTTCCTTCGCAGTCCAATTGCCTCTCCATCTTAATAGCCTACAATATTAATAAGAGCCCCTTGAGATGACTGGGGACATTTTGGAACTCGAATGCTTAGGTTTGGAGGAGAAGTTTACAAGGTTTCAGCGAAACTTATCCAACTTGAAGTCATTAATAAAAGACCTCGATGGACATTATGCAAAGGCACTTTCACAATCTGAAATCGCCATGCTTCCTACCTACAACTATATTCCAAATGGAAAAGAACATGGAACTTATATGGCTCTTGATTTGGGTGGTTCTACCTTAAGAATAGCTTTGATAAACATAGCTGAGAGCAAGGCAGGGATCGTTAAGCTAGAAAGTTGCAATATTCCGGACTCGGAGAAGGTGATTAGTATTGATTTCTTTGATTGGATAGCTTCAAAAATAACTTCATTTTTGCAAGAAACAGGGTTGGACACTGTTAAAGCAGGAGTTGCTTGGAGTTTTTCAATCAGGCAAACTGAAATGAACGATGGATATATTCATAATTGTGGGAAAGGTTACAGTATCGATGAGCTGATCAAGAATATCTCGTTGAAAAAATTGTTTGAAAATAGCTGCTTAAAGAAAGGGATTAAACTAGATGTATTGGCGATTGTCAATGACTCCGTGGCGGTTTATGTTTCTAGTAAATATTCTTATCAACAAACACAACTTGGAATTGTTCTTGGAACTGGGTTGAATATTTGTGCACTAGTACCGACAATGTTGATATCACAAGCAAAATGGGAAAACAATAAAAATGTTAATGAAAACAATCGTGAGAGTGATTTATGTTTAGTTGACGTTGAATTGGCATTTTTTGGTGAATCATTTAGAAAATACGGTACTGAGTTTGATGTTTTGCTTCATGAAGATTGGAATCGCTATTCAAGTTTGAAAGATGGATTTCTTCATAATAATAGCAATAGCAATTTGTTTGTCCCACTTGAATTCTTAACATCCGGAAGATATATATCTGAAATTGTGAGATTGGTCATTGTTAAATTAATTGATAAAGGATTGTTGTTCCCCCAAAATAAAGTTGACGCTAGGTTGTTTGAAAAATTTGAATATTTTACTGGTGAGACTTGCACAGTACTTGCCGGTGAATCATCTCATGATAAATTCACTGAAGTTTTTGGAGTCCAGCTGATTAGTAATGAAGAAGTGTTAACTGTTAAGAGAATAATTGAGATGGTGACTACTCGAGCAGCTGCGGCACTCAGTTGCGCAATCATAGGCATTGAAAATCTTCAACAAAAGGAGTCGACAAGTATTAAAAAGATTTGTTATGGAGGCTCAGTTTTGAAGAAATTCGAATTATATAGAAATAAAGTAGAAGAATACTTGGGATTAGTATGTCCTCAGAGTAAGTTTGAACTACAGTTTATCGATGATAGTTCAATCTTTGGGGCAGCTATTTCTGCGGCAATCAATGACATCAACTGAGCTGCTTGGAAAACAAAATTTGAGGAAGATATGGTTTATTGTAGGCATAGAATAATAATAGATAAACATTGTGTGAATTTGATTGAATCTCATTAAATGAGCCACTGTAGCACACTTTTCCAACTTGTATTAAGGATTTGCCCCAAATCGATGCAACTCGTAATAGTGGTTATTTAATTGAGCCGATCCTTAATAAGCCCAATTAAGGATTTTTGGCTGTATGTTTAAATTGCCTAACAATTGCAATGATAACGAGAATGTTCAAGAATTCCCACTTTTAATCAAATGAGGAAGTTTGGAATCGTTTCTATTGCAATGAGTACAATTTTGCCTTTCAATGGTTGCGAAGATTCTTTAGTTGCTCTCCTAAATGATGTCTGTTTTGCATATAGAGTGTATCAACTCAAAATTGGGAATTTCGCTAATGTGATAACGCAAGGGGCTGCTCAGTGCAGTGAACACGAGAAAAGAAGTTCAAACTAATTAAAATATTGCTCATTTATTTGTTTGTATTTTTAATGCTAAATATAGAGAACACACACTATAAAGTAATTAATAGATGAATCCATTGATGGATTTGTATATATATATAATACGATCGCTTTCGTAGCTGTGAAATGATTAAGAACCAGCAGTTGACGATGCCTAAAAAAAAATAATAAATATAACCAAACGCTCGAATGGCTCCGTTGTGATATAGTTTGAACCACTTTGAAGATGTTCATGATCAGAATACGTTCTTCTTTGAGGATCCTTCATGTGGACACTATACTGTGATCGTTGCTACGTTGAATCAATCTTTACTAAAGTAAATCATCACTTATTCTAAACTCTTTAGTGATTCTAATTAAATTAAATTGTCAATCAACCTGTGTCCTTGTTGCTGCTATAAAGGTGAGTTCCGGCATGTATATTTGCTAGTTGATCTGTGTATCATGAATGATAATTTTGCATGGGTGGAATTAAAAAATGTGGCTGATTATGATTAGTTTAGCAATAAATTTATAAAACGTTAACGAAGAAGATACTTGAAAATTTTTTCAAGAAAAAATTTTATTTAGATAAGCCACATCATTTAAATTCCAGATGATTTATAATTTATAGTTCACCCAAATCGGCTCCAGTTGCTAATTATGAACAATTTATCTTACGCTCTACTGGACTGTATAGATTGTTGCCGATGCAAAAGAAGAACTTTCAGAGTATACTATCCAATAGAAAGATGACAATTCAGAATTAGTTATCACGGATTGCCGGAATTGTCTAGTAACGAGGGCCGTTTTTCCAAGAAAACGGTATCTGAATTTTCGATATATGCTTTTTTTTTTAATTCAGATATTGTAGTTATATCTGTCAGCGAAACATATGTCTAATTTATGACCAATCAGCTTTTAGATGGATCACATATTGAAATGGTGGTATCCCTTAGCGATTTCCTCGAGGCTGCTCATACCAACATAAGATCTGATGAGTAAAAAAGATCTAAGATTAGGTGATACATGTCTTTTATCTTTGGGTAGATAAGGCATTAAACATAGCTCTGATAGGTTAGAGTTTTGCAAAATGCTTTGTGGCGGTCATCGCTTCAGAGATCTTAAAAGATTGGCTGGTTGGCAATATATTTAAAGAATGATACTTACTTTTCCATCTTTAATCAAGTTCTCGGAATCAGTCAAAATTCTCTTTAACTATAATAAAACCCATTCAAGATTTATTGGATTTTCTTGGAGAATTTAAAAATTTAAGTGGAAACTTCTAATTTTTAAATCATCAAAGATGCAAGCAGAGCAAAGAAGAAGAGGCACATTACCGGGAGTTGAACATTTCAGCCGTCCAGTGGTGCACAAAGTTATCAGGTGCCATCTTTGCCGCCATGCAACTGTGTATGAGGCCAAAATGATTTCAGGTTTTATCAGTTATTGCAGGAAATGCGATCATCATTTTTGTGGTTCTTGTGATTTTCTGGGAAGATTTGGGAAGTGAAGCCATTCTGTTTATATGTATGCAAGATGCTGACAACGGGGACTCAACATGCAGAAAAATAAGTAAATTGTCCTTAAGACAGAGTCAACAATTTATCACAATTTATGTAGGCAAATCACAGCTAGAATTATAAATAATCGCTATTATATTTTAAATCAAGTAAGTCTCGTATAAGAAATTGGTGAAGTGTTCCATGCAAACTCATGCAAACGGGAACAAAGTCTGGCAATGGCAGCCGCAAGTCACAGATAAATTAGTTTTAATTGGGAACCATAGTCCTGAAATTTATAAAACAGCAGCTTATCCTTTGCAATCTAACACTTTTTTTCCATTTCCCTTCGTTGATATCATAATCGATTATGGAATCACAAAAAGAACCTGAAGGTCGAGGTGATTGGGTGACTTGCTGTATTTGCGAGAAGGGGAGTTATAAGTGGAATGGACCGGTGCTATACTGTTTTAAATGTGGTCATATCCCATGCGAAAAGTGTGTCCACTGGTGATTTACTTATTTAGTAATAGCTTCTATTCCAATTAAGAAAGATTGTCTTATTCCCTTGTAGTACCTAGCAAGTAATTTTCTGCACTTATCTTTTTGGCGAGGACAGGAAATGATTGGTCAGAAAATTATCAATCTCTATTTAACACACCTAGGTTCCCTTAAAAACAATGTTTTTTTTAATATTCTTTCTTTAACTTTTATATCAGCAACCCAATATCGGTAAAATGAGATTGCTACATTATACCGCCAAGTGTTGCACTTGTAAACAACTCAGTTACGCACATTGGGATAATAAATGCTGGAGATGTAGACATGAATTGTGTGATAATTGTGAAATAACAAACCATAGATATTAATATATACACTCATTTATTTCCTTAAAATTAGTAGATATTTATCAGTCGCTCTTATTTTTCATGACGTCGAATTGATGTTTGGATTTTCACTATATATATATGTATATATATTTCATAGTTCCGCATCCCAAAAAAACTTCTTCTTGGCGGTGGCATCGTTAATTATTTGTTATTATTTATCGTGCTTATGAACAACGAAGGCCAAACTAGAGTTACTTGCTGTAGATGCAGCATGGAACAAATGGCTGATAGATGGGATCATAATTGTGCTTATTGTTGTCATTTGTATTGCAAGACATGTTCATGGTAAACAAAGAATTCCAATAAAATATTATATTAATGTGCAAAAAAATGTGAGTATCAACGTATGTAGTGGTATAAAAATATGTATAAAAAAAGATAAAATAATGTAATTGGTGCTTTATAATCAAATATATAAGAAGCTCTAGTTCATTGAAATTAACATTGACAACCACTTTCTTGAGGCTCTTCACTGGCCACGTTAATCACTTCACTAGGTTCAGGTTCGGGACTACTAGACTGTTCAAATTCAGGCAACAATTGAGCAATTTTTTTAAATAATATCTTAACGTTGTGACCAGTTTTCGTACTAGTTTCAAAGAAAATTAATGCTCCTAACTTTTTAGCCTTCAATTCGGCCTCATCAGTTGTAACTTGTCGTTTATCATTTAAATCATTTTTATTGCCCACCACTACAATGATCACATTAGAACCTCTTTCCAATTTAACATCTTCTATCCATTTATCAATTGAATCAAATGAACTTTTAAGTGAAATATCATACACTACCACAGCAACATTAGAATCTCTCATATATGAAGGTATCAATGATCGAAATCTTTCTTGGCCAGCAGTATCCCATAACTGAAGTCTTATTGTCTTATCATCAAGGTACATTGTCTTTGATAAGAAATCTATTCCTATAGTAGCAGCATATTGTGAACTGAAAGTGTCATACATAAATCTGGTAATTAAAGAGGTCTTGCCCACCCCTTGTTCCCCAAGGAACACCAACTTATACTTCTTAAGTAAGTTTTGTTTATTTGTACTCATCTATAGTTGTCTTATTGTTATATCGTAATCTCGTACTGTATCGTATAGTTATTTTGCTCGTATTGTACCTGTAACCTTTTTTATTTTCGCTTTACGATTTGATAAGTTTCAAACATCGGATGTGATGAAATTTTAGGTGCTAAGAAAAGCAAAAAGAAAAAATAAAAAAAAAAAAAAAAAATTGGGCGATTTGACTCAGGGCCACTTAACCGGTTTAACCGACCTACAAAGCGCAAATTGCACTCACTCCAAGAAAAATTTATATACACCCAATTCCAAATTACAATTATATAAAATATTGAATGCCAAAAATTGGACATAATAGGTGGAGAAGTTTATCATTATAATTTTGAATCTCTCTTCCATTTCCATTTTGGTGCTCTTCTACTGAAGAATGCAGTCATACCTTCTTGTTTATCTTCAGTACCCAACAATTCAACAAATAACTTACGTTCCAATGCAGTGCCATCATCTAATCCAAAATTAAATGATTGGTAAATTGCCTCCTTAGCAACTTTAATTGCTTCTCTTGGTCCTTTACTTATCTTGGTGGCAGTCTTAATTGCTCCTTCCAATAATCTTTCATTATCTTCAAATAATTTACTAACTAATCCCATTTCATAAGCCCGATGAGCAGAAAATTGACTACCGGTTAAGATAATTTCCATTGCACTACTTTTACCAATTGCATGGGTTAGTCTTTGGGTTCCTCCACCTCCTGGAATAACACCAATCTTGATTTCTGGTTGACCAAAAACTGCTCTCTTCGTGGAATAAATAATATCACAAAGCATAGCCAATTCACAACCACCTCCAAGACAATACCCATCAACAGCAGCAATAATTGGAATTCTAATCCCTGGTAATTTCTCAGACCATTCAGTGACTGTAGTATCAGATACACCAGCAGCTTTTAATTCTGAAATATCTGCACCAGCACAAAAGACTTTTGGATTACCAGTAAGCACGACCGCACCGTATCTTGTAGGATCCGCATCGACTCTGGCAAGTTCAGTGAATAATTCTTTAGTAAGTTGCTTACTAAGAGAATTCAATTTTCTTGGTCGATTAAGTGTTATTAACACCACTCCATTAGGGAGTTCTTTGACTTTGATTGCTTGGTATGCCATAGTGTCGTTTATTCAAATAATGACACTCGCTGATTAAAAATACAAAAAAGATATAATGTACATTTTCGGTTCAGGTATGGCACCGAAGCAGTTCTTTATAAATTCCCCGACGTTGTGGGGGGGAGTCAATTCGGATGGATTGACCAGATGCGCAGTGCAGCATCCTCAAAACAATGCAGAATATTCAATCACAAGATGACAATATTAAACCTGTTTGGGCTAACCGACAGTTAAAAGGACCCAAGAAAAATTCATCTAGAAATTTCCATTGATTAATTCTGGGTTTGTTAGATACTATGTTTTGTTAAAGCAAGGCTTCTACAGTCCGCGAATTTAAAATGTGATAACTAATATTCTGATTGACTCAGGAGCGAAGTACACAGATCTAAAAGTGATCATCACTCATCGAATAAGCAGGTAATCACCACCAAAGTTTATATAAAAGCGGTATCATACTCGGGGAGTCTTTAATATGTTTGCGAAGGAACAGACTTAATAATTTGAAGTAATCTACTATTTCGGAATTGTTTTCTTTTATTAAATATTCGAAATAAAATATTTAGGTTTTATTGATGTCTTACATAGTAACATGTATCATGCACTGCGGGTAAAAAACAAGAAATTCAGCTTATTTCTAGCCTTATTAACCAATAGTAACCAATCCAGTTTAAAACAACGCATTAATAAATCTGCTAAGGCAAGGTACATGCCTTTTTTCTTTGAAGTAAATACTCTAACGACACCGGGTGTATCGTCGTCTCTCTTTAATTTAGGCATAAAATGGTAGTGAAATATCATCATCATGAGAAACTTCGCTTTCTTGATTTGGCTACAATAAACTACAGTCCCCAGCCAAGATAGCCATCAGATGGATAATCAGATTGGTAGTGCAACCGGCTTGAATAAATCAGCAAGATGTGTCCAGCGTGTGGTACCATTATTTGGTTTCAAGCCACTTTGATATCCATGTCTTCAGCACCACTTGATTCAACGCTACGAAGGGAGAACAATTGCACAAAAGCTGCATTTAGTTTCTTGTTGTTTCTAGCTAGAACTAAAACTGAAAAAGTCCTAACGACATCCCCTTCCTTAGGATCCTTGCCCAAGAATCGGGAATACTTTTCTTCTTCTCTCAATGAACTCGAAGAAACCACTGTATTATTTGAGAAAGAAAACAAGACTTGAGAAAAGCGAGGGGAATCTTCATCTACAAAAAAAAATATTAAAATGAAAAAAGGAGAACAATAAACAATAAAAAAAATAAAGGCTTTCCTTCAGTGAGTCAAATTAAGAGCAAGTCCTGTTGTTAAATAAACCCTGGATTCAACAATGATACTGTAATTCATGGTACATTTGAGTGCTCGATATATCATACTGCAGTCACAATTTTTTCAACATGGATTGTAAACTGTAAGTAAACCAGCAATTGTCTGCTTAGAGTGGTGAGCTATAGTAGTTTGTACTTCCCGAACTACCAAACGAACTGCCAGAGGAATACCAAATGATACTATCATACCTTTTGAGAATCAACTTGCGTCGCCTTCTTACAAAATTTCCCCTTTTCCTACTCCAGTCGGTTTGAGAATCTTTCAAATAAGAAGCGTGCATGTCCATAGCAATGCATACTGGGAGAGTCCAATACATTGTAAAAATTTGTTCTTGGTGAGAAGCCCCAATTCTTGAATAAAGTTACGTGGATACTTTCATGTCTATAACATTTAGTAAATGCTAAAATGTGATCTGCAAATTTGAATAAGCGGAAAACTAGTTAAAGCCAAGAATTGGGCACTTTTTTGCTCCACTCCCGAATAGAGCTCAAAAATACTGCGTAGCGCTGCCTGTTTGTCTGTATCGTGTGTCCGTAATACCAAACAATAATTATCAAATACAGTGGTGCTGTATGAATAAAAGTAAATAAGTCGAGGATGAATTTTATTTGAATTTTGTTTAAATTTAAAATCGAACAGTCTGATTCGCCTCTCAGAGCAAAAGAATGTGAACGATTTGCAAACTGAAAATATTTTAGTATTGAGACTCTTCTTTATATATTAGGCAAAACAATATTGAAGGAGTTCATTGTGAAGATATATTTGGTAGGAGGATTTTCATGTATTGGATGCGATTCTTTGCATACTACAAATACCAAATAGTCGTTAAATTTGTTATTTTGTTTTTATTAATATGTACAGTTAATATGAATTATGTAGGATTTGTTAGACATTTTGTAACTTCTTATATTCCTTAACGTTACTAATTCTCCTTTTCTTCCCAATTTCACCGGCTTTCGCCAATACTCCACAAATCAAATTCGTCGCCCTTAAAGAATCGTCATTTGCTGGAATTGCATAAGTGACCAATGAAGGTTCTGAATCAGTATCAATGATCCCAATAGTTGGAATTCTAGCTATGACAGCTTCACTAATAGCGACTCTATTTTCAATTGGGTTCAACAAAACGATCAAGTCTGGTTTGACAATTCTTTCTCTTTCATTATCAGTTAACACTTTGCCAGTGTCTACATCAGCTAAATCAACTTCTTTCTTCGTCCAGTTCTTACTCACTTCGACGGTATTTGTGAGTGTTCCAGGGATCCATCTATCACTAACGTAGTATCCATTAGTTCTGTTAGCTGCAACTTCAACAGCACGATGTTGACCCTCACGAGTACCGACAAAGACAATCACCCCACCTTTTTCAGCAATCCCTTCGACAACTTTAGCTGCACGTTTCAAATGAGTCAAAGTCTGTTCTAAATCAATAATATGAATACCATCGTATTCACCGTAAATGTATGGTTGAGTGCTCAGTCTCCATAACGAAGTAGAATGACCTAAATGAGCACCTGAAGCAAGAAGTTTCTCAATTGTCACTTCTTTATAATTCAATGGAGCTGAAGTGTCCTTATAAGGATAATAAATGTCATCACTTAAGTCCGAACCTAATTCTGCACTCGTTTTTCCATGATGAATTCGACGAAGGTAAAGTTCTTGAGGAGTGTAAGGTTGATCACTGTATGATTTTATCAAGTTAGGCAAGTATTCATTGTTATTGAATTGCGATCCTTGAATTCTATTATTATTTTCGGAAGTGCCAAATTTTTCACGGGTACCAATAAAATCATTGAGGAAATTCATTAATGCGGAATCAAGTTGCGCAAGCTTCTCTGGTGAAGCAGAGGGTTCATTGGCGTTGAGTTCATTTAATCGGGCAATGTTAGCGTTGGAGATTCCTTTCATTATATGTAACGCTCGTTCATTGATTTCTTTGATAGTGACATTTCGATTTATTGATGATGATGATTGTTCGTCAGAACTAGCTGGTACGTTGGCTGTTGTTGGGGAGGTGGTGGTGCTAACCGAAGCTTCAGCTGATGCTGCTTTGAAGAGGCCTCGACTGCTAAACCCCCGTACTATCACTCTTGAGGACTGTCTGAATAACATTATTTGTCCTGACTTTTCCAACAATTATTTGGTGCTAGATTTTTAATTTTTTTTTCTTTGATTATGAAAAATTGGGTGAAAAAAAATAAAAAAAATTCAAATGAGGGGTGCAATAGCCAAAAGACACCCCCATTAAAGGGTGGATGTACCTTCCGGCAGCCATGTAACCTTCTACCAATATATATCCATAATGTGCTACAATTTTTCACTCATCTTACAAAAATAATAATAATGATTCAAACAAAGCATTTATCAATCCACTTAATTACGACGGGCCAGCAATAGAATAAAATTCTTTATTCATCTTTTACTTGCATATTTTTCAATCCTTTTTCTATCTCATCTAATTTGCCAGCGGCTGCTGCTTGGTACATTTCATTCAATTTTGATTCATCAACTTCACCTTCATCGCTAGTATAATTTGCAGCAGGGCTATCACCGTTATTATCATTGCTAGCATTATTATTATTATTAGAATCTCCGCTATTGTCCTTTTCTTCCACCGCTTCCTCATAACCTTCATAATTCCCTTGGAAATCATAATTCATTTCTGGTAATTGGTTACTGGCATACAAGTACCCATCGTTGACTAAAATGGTAGAGTTACCATTGATTACACTAGTTGCACTGGTCTCAGTTCCAGCTGGACTTGTAAACATCTCATTATCAATCAAATAATTCAAGCTATTAGAACCGGTGTGACTTGGTGTCACATAACTATTAGACGCTGAGCCAACCACATTCAAAGCGTTGCCTTTGTTGTTATTGTCACTATTGTCGTTTCGATTTTGATTCTGAGGTCTTCCCCAACTCAATCGAACTCTTGAATCACCAATCACACATCCATTCAATGATGCAATTGCAGTTTCTGCATCTTTTTTATTATTGAATTTAACAAATCCACAACCTTTACCCGCAGGAATCTTGACATTAACGACTGGTCCATAAGGTTGGAAAATCGCCAAAAGTGTTGATTCTGGAACTCCATTGGATAATCCCCCAATGAAAACTGTAGTATTTGTCGGATCATTATAAGTTTGTGGGATTAAATTTCGTGGTGGTCCACCAGGACCGGGGTTTTGAAGAAGATGATGATGAGGTGGTTGTAATCGAGGAGGTACAGGTTGGTAACCATTAGTACCAGCAGTAGCTCCATAATAAGCCATACCAGTGGGAGGAGGTGGAGGCGGCGGTGCAGCATATGGATTATACATCATCAAATCTGGAGAATATCCACCGCCGTTACCATTTAATGATGGACTAGATAACATTCTTGCAGCAGCAGCGGCAGCGTTATTAATATTCGTGACATTAGAATTTCTTGGGGTGGCTAACGCAACTCTAATTGGTCTTCCAGCACACCAGACTCCTTGCATATTAATTAATGCGTGTCTTCTTTCACTTTCATCACTAAATCGAACAAAACCAAAACATCTAGAAGCGCCAGTGGTTGGATCAGTCATAACACGAACAGTTTTAACTGTTGAATAATTTCTCTGGAAGATCGATAATAAATGAGCCTCAGTTGTCGTTGGGGCCAAGTCACCCACAAATAATGAAAATTCAGGAGATAATTGTACCGGTGCAGTTAAGGTTGCAGAACTTGCCCAATTTAACCTGAAGACCCGGTTACTTTGATTTGGAATCTTCGATCCATTTAATGAGAGTGCAATTTTTGCATCTTCATGAGATTCAAATTCAACAAAACAGTAACCAGCATGACCAGTGTTTAAACTAGCAGCTGGAGTTCCTTTTCTTGCTTTTATTAATTTTACTAATACTTGTTTACCCATAGATAGCCAGATTTGGCTTATTGAATCTTCATCAGCATAAGGATCAATGTCACCCATCCATAAAGTCTTTGGAGGAGTCGATGAAGTAGCAGCAGTCGCTGAAGGAGGATTAGGAATTGGAAAATGGGTCATATAGTTTTCTGGTTGCTGATTAGTTATAATCGGAGTCACCGAAGCAATTGAATCAATCGCCGGCTGTGGTTGTGGCGTGGCACTGGAACCCTGTGGTGGAGTTTGCTCGCGATCTAAACTTGTACTTGGCTCCATTTTTTTTATTATCAGCTATTATTATTTTGATTAAACCCGATAAACAAAAATAATTAGAAAAAAAAAAATGTAACAAAAATGAAACAAAAATGAAAAAGATAAAACTGGAATACAATTGACGAATTGAATATTGATACTAACCGAGATTTAACAATACAAACCTTCAACAAGAATAATAAAAATGTATATATATAACCAATAAAATCAACAATTCTAGCCGTTAATAATACAACAAAGAAACAAAACCAAGACAGAAACTAAAATTGGAAACAATTTAATGTATTGGAATAGACCTCCCTGAAATAATACCAATGGACAATGGATCGAAAAAAGAAAAAAAAAAACGGTAAAAAAACAGCTAACCCAACAATAACAAAATATATATAGACTCAATCAACAAAGAAAGATGTCAAAATTAGTACTTAGCCAGGAATTGAAAACAGGTGAGAAAAAAAAAAAAATGAAAACCACCAGCCAAAAAATAAAAACGATTAGTTAAACTGATGGCGATATCAGGAAAAAGTTCACGGAATAAACCAGTTAACAAACGAGAACAGACAAAATCAATGCCAAAACAAAATTATTGAGAAAAAAAAAAAGAAAAGAAAACCAAGAATAAAAAAAAAGGGAAAAAAAAGGGGGGACGAAAACAAAAAAGAGACTATCTATATCAACTTATATCAAGAAATATTGTTATTACCAGATATATCTTGCCTTGCTTATTATGGGTGAAAAAAGATGATTTATCTTGTCGCCAGTTGTGCAGGTTATCTTGGAAAAAAAAATGATGAGAAGAATAAAAACAGATATATCACAAGTGTTTTTCTTTTTTTTTTTTTGATTTTTTTTTCTGATTTTATTTTTTTTTTTTTAATTGACAGCTAAGATTAATTAACAATTCACACTAAAGTTCCCCTAAAGTTGCTCTTGCAAACATTGATTTATGTTTTCAAGCAACAAGACATTGATCAACTTTTTTTTTTCTTATTTTTAAATTTTCTCTGTGAAATTAAACTTACATAAACTTGTCTCGGATAGGATCCACTCCGCCTGAGAACATTGGGTTCTAGACCAGCTGTCACGAGTGAGTCGAGAGATTTGTTTCATAGAATGAGGGAATTCAATGGCTTGATTTACAGGGTTCATCAAAATTGTGCCCACATCTACAGGTGTTCGGAGAATCAATGGCAAGTAAAGTTGTCCGATATTACGCACGAATGAGGTGCGCACACACACACTATCGAAGACAGACCGACATCGATTGATATATTAATTACAATTTCATCGTTGGATAACAATATTGGATAACAATATTAGTTGTCAATTTATGTCTTTAATCTAGATATATAAATATATATAAATATATATATGTAGTCAAACAATATTGAGACATTCTGGCCAATATGTCCACACCCACTCAACCACTCCCCAATTTTTTTTATCGCCGACTGCGCGTTTGACAGATCTTAAGTACCAGGAGATTTTCCCGCCACACCGAAAAAATCAAGACACTAAAGCTGGGAAACATACATACTTCCGCGTTTTATTAAGGAATTTCCAGGTTAAATATATTGTTTCACGCCCCGATCTCTTAATAATGTTAGTTTTTTAAAACTTGACAATTATATCAATACATAACTTAACTCTCTATCTGTAAGTTAGCCTCAATATTTTATTCTTTGTACTTTCTCTGGCGGCCTCGTGTTTTTTGCTCGCAAGTTTGCTGCTTGCCTGCTTGCTTGCTTGCTTGCCCCCTTAAGATTTTTTTGACAGCCAAGTTCAGGTGATGCGTCATACACCCACCGACTGACTGCTAAACGCACTACAGTACAGCACCATAAATTGTCGTCGATCTCTCAGTCGTAATATATATATAGATATATTACTACAAGGAGTTTATTATATATATATTACTACAAGGAATTTATTATGTATATATTACTATGAGAAATTTATTATGTATATATTACTATAAGAAATTTATTATAGATATATTGCTACGAGGAACTTAGTATAATAGTAAATAATAAAAAAGGACTATTGTTTAATATAATTCGAACCTAATCATATATATCTCTACCACGGAGTTGACTGTGGCTGATTGACAGAAGGGTAACACAAACTATGTATCATGGGGAAGCGGTCAGATACCCCCAATTTTTTGTTTTTATATTTTTATTTTTGTTTGGATTTTCGTTTTGTTCGAATGTTTTTTTTAAGTTACCCTGATTTAGGCCTATTTTTATTTTTTATTTTTATTTTTTTCACAATTTCTATCGGGATCATGTGACGCTGGAAAACTCAATTTACAATAATTTTTTTTTTTTTTTTTTTTTCGCCAACGACCTAGTTCAGGGTAATGTTTTTAAAAATTTTTTTTTTTTTTCTCTCTCTTCTTCATCTCTATTTTTTTTTTTTTTTTTTTTTCGCTTGTCTCCTTTTCTTTGAATTTGGTGATTTTTTTATTTTATCAAATCTAATAGAAGAAAGGAAATCATGTCTGGCGAACAATCCAATATCCCAACTTTCAAGTTAGTCTTAGTCGGTGATGGTGGTACCGGTAAAGTAAGTGTTAATTTAAATCAATAATTCAAATTTGCTTTTCTTTCCTGAAGGCAAGCAATATTATTTCATTGTTTTGATTTTTTATTTTGGTTTTCACCTGGAAAAAAAAAAAGAAGAAATTTTTTTTTCTATGCTAATTAGTAATAGTAAAGAGCAATGTCATTGAAAAAGATCATTCCAATTGGCAAGGATCTTTAAATGTTATACCTGAATTGGTGGTTTTTCATTATATTTATTCCAATAACTGGACAGGTTGTTAATTACTTTACGTGCATTGAAGGATCCGTAGACATATGGAAAAAAAAAATTTTTTTTTTTTTATTGTATTGATTTCTCAGTGGCAAATGAAATTGAAAATGAAAATGAAACCGAAAATAAATATAGGAGCAATAGAAGGAATAAATTTACTAACATCTAGACTACTTTTGTTAAGCGTCACTTAACTGGTGAATTTGAAAAAAAATATATTGCCACCTTGGGTGTTGAAGTTCATCCATTAACTTTCACCACCAACTTTGGTGAAATTAAATTTGACGTTTGGGATACTGCTGGTCAAGAAAAATTAGGTGGTTTGAGAGATGGTTACTATATCAACGGTCAATGTGGTATCATTATGTTTGATGTTACCTCAAGAATCACTTATAGAAATGTTCCAAACTGGCACAGAGATTTAGTCAGAGTTTGCGAAAACATTCCAATTGTGTTGTGTGGTAACAAAGTTGATGTCAAGGAAAGAAAAGTCAAAGCTAAGACTATCACTTTCCACAGAAAGAAGAATTTACAATATTATGATATCTCTGCTAAATCTAATTATAATTTTGAAAAACCATTTTTATGGTTAGCTAGAAAATTGGGTGGTAATTCTCAATTAGAATTTGTTGCTGCTCCTGCTTTGGCTCCACCTGAAGTTTCAGTTGATAAAAACTTGATGGAACAATATAAAAAAGAAATGGAAAATGCTGCTGCCTTACCATTACCAGATGAAGATGAAGATTTATAATTTTTGTTATTATTATTATTACTTGTTATTATTACTATTGACTATTATAAATTTTATTGTTTATTTGAAATCCCATTTTTAATGCAGCATAAAAAATACAGCCTTTTTTTTTTCTGAACCATTGATAGTTTTCATAATATTTTAATTTTTTTTTGACATTTTGTAGCCGTCGTGATAACTGGTTATTTTATATAGCGATCTCTTCTCTTTACTACATAGTGAATGTCTACATATATATACATGAAAACCATAGGGGGTGCACACACCGTAGAGTATTTTTTTAGCGAATCAAAATCTCCAAAATGAAGAAGCCGGGTAAAGAAAATTGTGGGAAACTCAAGGAGAAAAAAAAATAATCTCAATTAAACAGGAGAAACAGAGAGTCCTAATATAAATTTTGGATAATAGAATATAATATTTCAGCGATGTTTTTCCAAGTTGCAAGAAGATCAACTGTAGGTATTTTGTTTTGGAAGATGTTATATTCTTTGGAGAAATGCGAAATGGAGCCGTGGGAGCGAGGTTAATTGTGAAAAGTCTAGTCGATGAAAAGAAATTTCAGCAAGTGAGCGCGTAGCGCTACAAGAGGAAGAACTAGGCGAGTCGTGGCCAATCAACATAAATAATTATAGAGAAGACACTTCCTGTGATATGTGGGGATCCCATGGCCATTTCTCAGCAATGTCAATTTATAAAGATTACTAACCAATAAAATAGTCTGTTTTCACTCAAAGTATCAGAAGCTTCAGCTGTGTTCCAGCTAGAAGAAACTTGGTTTCTGACTTATACGTTAGCGAATTGAAAAGTTTCAAGCCAACTCCATTAAGTGCTGCCGAAGCTGAATCAGCTACCAAAGCCTGGAAAGTTCCAGTTGCACCAAAAGTTCCTGAAGTTGAAGGTGACATCACTACTGACATTGCTGCCTATGAAGCTGCCGATGTTGAAACTGAATCTAGTGTCACTGAAGGATCTACTGAATCATACAGCGAAGAGTGGTTTGTTGTTGAAGATTTGAAACCAGAACATCACTAGACAAGCAAAAAGACAAAGCTATTAACAACTTCACGCATTTTTAATAACGTCATAAAATAAACCAATAAAAAAACTTAAAAAAAAAAAACTGTATGAAAAATCTTAAAAAAACCAGTAATAAAATTCTTTTGTTAAATATTCGGAAATATAACTTTTGTAGACAATTGAATAAGCCAATCGTTGATGGAGATCTTGTTCTTGTTGATGGTTTAGTGGGAAACTAATTAATTTTTCATCAAGTCCGACAGACCCTGACAAGAACTTTAAGCATGTCAAAAATCGGATCCCAACGCTTCCGAAGATGAATGCATTATACTGCTTAAAAAACAAAAAAAAAAAAAAAAAAAAAAAAAAGTATACATAAGTGCGATATTCTTGTTCTCGGCTTTTTTTTTGTCGTTGTTTTTCATTTCTTTCCTCATTTAATTGCTTTAATCAATCTAAGCGCTTATCCAAGTCAATTAAAACAGCTCCATGATTATTCCTCCACTCGATCGTCCATTCGATAGCATAGTCAACAGAACATTAATCCACTTGTACCACATCAAATCGCAAGCTAATCTGGAACAGATTAGCAAACGAGACGTTACTAATACAGTAGTAATTGTCTCTATTCTTGCAATCTTACTGGGACTATTATTAATACTCGTTTTCTCTACCGTATGGTGGTTTAGATATTATCAGTTGCATGTTGTCAACAACCGCCTTGTTATTAGATCAAAAGGTTGGCGTTATGATGATGCTTCCACTGATGGTGTATTCAACAAGACTCCTCAAACCAGGGAGGATAATAATAATCTACCTTCACTCAGTCTAAACGATAAAGCAGCCAAGGATTTTGATACGTTTTCGCAGACTGTGGTTCTTCAAAAATTTTTAGATCAAAAGTGCTTTAAGGATGTTTACAGTGATTCAACCGTTAGAGTTGGGAATATTGTTGTGGCTATTAGGAACTTGACTTCATGGGATGATGGTGACGAGAAGAAGAAGAATTCAGAGAAGGCTAATGCTGTAAATTTAAAGAAGATTTTAGCTGACAATGCCAATGTTGCTCAAGAGAATCAAGACTTTTACTTGAACAAAGGTGATTTGCTTAGGGTTTTGGATGTTGATTTGGCGTCTCGCACTGGGACTGGTTTTCTACTTTCAAATTTCTTGTGTATGGCTGACAATCGCGTTAACATGAAATCCGGGAAAATCTCTATTGATGATGAAGCATCGTTGATTAGAAAATTCCCACTTGAATGTGTCACTTTGGAACAAACCATTATTCAAGCCATCAGTGCTGCCTGATAGCAATATTTCACGACTTACGACAAGATAGAGAAGCCTATGATTTATTTTTTTTTGTTTCTTTCCTCGCTATATTATTAATACATAAAATATGCTAATGAAAAATATTATATTATAACTTTTCAGTCTTTGAATTTTCGCTATCGTAATAACCAAGTAAACCAACTCTAAACTCCGCGCATGCAATACCAAATTGCCTAAGTATGGAAGCCTTTCTCACATCTAACACCTCGCCTTTCTTACATACTGGATACTCTTCTTCTAAGAACACTTTGCCAGCCTTCATTTTGGTTGGCATTTTCAAAGTATTTCTCAATTGTGGTTCCATTGTGTGTTGCATTGGAATATCATCATCTTCAGGTATTTGACCACCACGAGTGTACACCACACCACTAGGTATAGTGAAATCAACTGGTGATTTGGTATTAGCTCTAGCAAAATCATTCTTAACAAACTCTTGGAAATATGACTGTACAACATCTGGAGTTTCATCAGTGAATAAAATTCCAACAACACCATCAAATATTTTAGTCAATTGATTAATGTTTTCCTTGTATTCTTCCTCCACGGTTTCCCCTAATGCTTTCTGTAACACCTTTTGTTTACCCATGAGTAATTTTGATCCAGCCCAATCAGTTCTTATTTGTTGAAGAATGTTATTTCTTATTGATTCAAGGTTAAGAATCCAAGCGTATTTGAAAGTATCCAAATTGCTACGAACTTCATCAAAGATTCGTTCTTTGTTTTCTTTACCTTTCTTCTCGGTCTGAGTCAAACTGACAAGTTTAGATCGTTTTGATTTCGGCATAACTAATTAACTAACCTCTATTTATTTGGCTTCTGGTTCCTCTCTTCTCATCTCATCTAGCGAGAAAAAAATTTTTTTTTTATTTTGAAAAATACAGGGGCTCCTAATCATGCATACTGGGGCATAACTAACTAATTTAATAGTATGTCGAAACATAAGCAGCTGTGCTCTGACGACAGTAGTGCCAATATAATCTTCAACAGAATTGACGTTTACTACAATCATCAAAACATAAAAAATAGATCATTTAATCAGAGATTGTAGTTTTTGTTGGTCTATTGATCCTGATTGGCAATCCATAGACTTTGTAATATGAAATCAGGACTGGCCCCCACCTAATTCTCCCATCGCCCACAACCAGGTTTTGCCATCAAATCACGTTACTTATCCTGGCCTTGGTGATAAACATTTTGATGAACCTTCACCAATGCCAATCTTCCACAGTAATCTTGGCGGCCATTTATTACTGTTTTATTAGGATTGACTTATAGGTCCATTTATTTTTTTCCTGAAGACGACATTAAAACAAAAGTGCTATATTTTCTTACATTTTTTCCAGATTTTTGTAATTTTTCTCTTTTTTCAAATATTTTATTTATCGGCATTTGCATTCAAACGTAACTCTTACGTTTGAGTTGATTTATAATCAAATAATTAATTGTCTAATTCCTCTTTTTTTTAATTTTTTTCTTTCTTTTTTTTTTATCTTGCTATTATTCAATTATGACCAGCGAAGCTAACGAGAAAGCGACTATTAGTGAGTCGCACGATGGCGATAATGATTTGGAAATGAATGAGGAATCGGATCAAAGTGTCGTTTCTCAAGAAGAAGGATTATTAAGATTGTCACAGCAGTATCGAGAAAAGAGGGCATCATCAGCATCAGCATCAAACAAGCAAACCCCAGAAGTTATGGATGATGAAGATGAAGATGAAGATGGAGATGTAACCATGAGTAGATCAGTTCGTATACCCAACAACGATGATGAAGAAGAAGACCAAGATATGAGCGACTCAAGGGCTTTACCAAACCCTTTTCGATCAGCCACCAACAATAGTACTAGCGGCAATAGCAATAACGATACCATCGATAATATTAATCCATTGAGACATAATTTGACGCCACAGAATATGGCTGCATTATTTCCTGAAGCTGCTAGTTTTTTTGGAATGTTGGCTGGTGAAGGTGGTGTCCCTGGTGGTGGCCCAGGTGGGGGCAATGACATATTTGGGTGTAATCAACTAATTCGTAACCTTGAAAGTTGCCGAGACTCTTATTTGGTATTAGAAACTTTGAATGAATTATCTGATAGATTATTGATGGTTAATGCATTAACTGAACGAGGGTTCCCAGCAGTTCGATTATCTAAAGCATTAGTTAGTATCCTTAATGATCCAAGCTATATCGAAGAATTGGAGGTTCAATTAGTTGCGTGCCGATGTATGTATAATCTCTTGGAGATCAACCCCGAGTATGCGCATTTATTGGCTTCAAGTGGTGCTATTGAAGCGTTACAACCAAAATTAATGGAGATTAGTTATATTGATTTAGCAGAACAATGCTTACAGACTTTGGAGGTCTTGTCAAGAACCAAAGGAAGAAAAATTTTGAAACAAGGTTGTTTAATGGCATGTCTTCAATACCTTGATTTTTTCACAATTCATGCTCAGCGGAAATCATTAATTATTGCTGCAAATTCATGTGTTGATATTTCAAAAGATTCATTTGATATGATTGTTGAAGTTTTTCCAATTATTTCTAGGGTTGCTTCTGAATATTCTGATACTATTGCTGTGGAGAATGCGTTGATTGCAATTTGTGAGATTGTTAATAGTTTTAAAAATTCTCCTGAATTATTGGAACGATTAATTGAACCTAGTTTAATGAAGAAGATTTGTGAAATCATTATTGTTTCATGTTCCAAGAATTCTTCTAAAAATGCGGTGGGTCTAAGCTTTAATACTGCTAACAGTTTAATTTCTGCATTATCAAGTTTAGTTTCTAGTTCGCCAACAATTTCAATGATGTTAATTAATAAATGCGAAGCGGGAACTTTTTTCAATGAGGCACTTAATAGAAACGCTGAAGTTAGTTCAGTTGTTTCAATTGAAGATTTAATGAAATCTCCAAAAGAATTATTAGTTAAGATTTTAAATTTGATTTGTTCATTGTTGCCAACTTTGGAAAATGAAAATGATAATAATAATAATAATAATAATAATAATAATAATAATAATAATAATAATAATAGCAACAACCAAAAATTTGGATATTTTGGTAAATTAAACAAAGAACGAGCTAAGATTAACAATGAAAGAATTAAAACTTATGAGTTAGATGAAATTCAAGAAGATTTGAATTTGTTTATTCACGAAATTTTCCCATTATTGATTACTATGTATTCGGCTACTGTTGATTTTGAGATCCGTCGTCGAGTCTTAATTGCATTGTTAAGATTGACAGGGATGCCAAATTTTAAAATTATTAACTCGGCTAAAGATGTTTCAAGTATTACTAGTTTATTAACATCTATTGTTATTCAAGCTAAAGGAAATTTATTGAAAGAAAGAACTGGCATTGATGCGAAAGAAATTAAAAAAAATTGTAATGGATATGTGTTATTGTTGGGATCATTGTTGGTTATTCAATCGATTTGTTTGAAATACGATGCAGTTTTCGTTAATGAGTTTGATCGAGAAGGATTGATTTCAAATTTAGATGGGTTACTTGAAATTGTTGAAGAGATTTATGAAGTTATTGGCAAGCCAACTTACAGCCATGATCATTCAGTGAATTCTAATGAAGAAGATGATGACGATGATGATGAAATTATTGAGCAAGTTGATGAAGAAGATGGTGAGGAAGAGCAAGAGGAAGATGAGGATGACGACGACGACGAAGAGGAAGAAGAAGATGACGAACATGATAGCGAGGAGGAGGATGAAGATGAAGAAGATGAAGATGAAGAAGACGAACATGAAGACGAACGGTTAGTGTATCACAGATTTTATTCGGGTAGAAATGAAAATACCTTGATTGACTATGACATCTATGGAAGTTTCAATTTTGGTAGTTTTGATAGTATTGAGATGATCAAAGCATTAGTCAATGTTTTGACAAACACTAAAGAATTATATAATCGATCAAAACATGGTTCATCATTGGAGAAACTCCCGCATATAAAATTAAATCATGAAGTTGTTGAAATTTTGAATAATGAAGAATTAATTTCAAATTTTAACTATGATGATTGGGTATCAGTTTGGGAAAAATTGACTAAAAGTTTCCAATTTAATCAAGTTTCAATTTCAAGTTTTGAGTTAACTTCATCAGGAATCATTGATGCTTTGAATAGAGTGTTTAGCAGTATTGGTAAACCAGGCTCGGATTGTTATAAATCTTTCATTGAGGTATTTATCAAACGTGAAGGGGAATTACCATTAAATATTTTAGTTGGGAAATTACAAGAAGCACTTAGTCGATCCGAATCGTTTGAAATTTTAACTTCTGGGTCAAACGGTGCTTTAATTTCTGGTGGTCGAAGTTCGTTAGCTAGTAATGCAATTGCAATGGCCAGACAAATCAAGATACGATTGGTTACCAGCGATACATCAATGCCTGATTATTATCGATCTATGATGTTGTCTACACAAGCAATTGCTACTTTTAAATCAATTCGAGGGTTTTTGAAGAGTAGAGAGGCATTATTCTCGAGATTGAGAGAAGGTTTTTCCAATACCATTAAGCGGGACGACAACGATAATAGCAATAATAATAGCGATAATCATCATGAAGATGAAGAAGAGGAAGGAGAGGAGAAAGATGATGAGGTTAATAATATTGAAGAAGAAAATGTTTCGATTGAAGAGATTATTAACCAGGAAGAGGTAGATAATGTCGGTACCTCCTCAGCCACTTCCGCTGCGTCTAAGGAAGAACTACAATTTGAATTTTCTATTAACGATGAAAAGATCCCGCTTGAGACCACAATCTATGGAGCAATTTATAAATCACTTCAAACGAAATCATCAACTGGGAAAGTAAACACCAATGATATTTGGAATCAACCTCACGTTGTTCAATATCATAAAGCCAATAGCAAAATTTCCAAAACTGGTGAAAGAATCGAAGGATTTAATTATAAATTAACCACTGCTGATGAAGATTTGAATGATTTAAATGATGGATTATCAATTTCGATACTTCAATTATTGAAAGTATTATTTAGAATCAATTATGACATTGAAAAGTCACCAATTAATAGCAATATTTTTTTGAATTGGAAATTAACTGCAAAATTGAATCGGCAATTGGAAGAACCATTAATTGTTGTTAGTGGTACGCTACCAGGGTGGAGTATTCATATCACTAGAGAGTTCCCATTTATTTTCCCAATTAGTACTCGATTATTTTTCTTGCAATCGACATCATTTGGATATTCAAGATTAATTCAACAATGGAAATTGAAAGCAAATGAAGAAGGCAACAACAAATATAATTCAATTGCTGAATTGGGGAGACCTAATCGACATAAGATTCGAATTTCCAGAAAACATATTTTACAAAGTGGGATTAAATTATTGGATTTGTATGGGAATCATCCAAGTGTGTTAGAGATTGAATATTTTAATGAGGAAGGTAGTGGCTTGGGACCAACTTTGGAATTTTTTTCTAGTTTATCAAGAGAATTTTGCAAGAAATCACTAAAGATGTGGAGAATACACGATATGACTAGCGGGCCATTTGTTAATGGTGGATTGTTCCCGGCTCCAATGAGTGAGAAGTCAAGTATGAGTGAAAATGGCAAAAAAATTTTATCGTTGTTCAAAATTTTGGGAAAATTGATTGCTAGATCGTTGCTTGATAACCGATTAGTTGATTTTGAATTTAATCGATTATTTTTTGAAATTGCCGCGATGATTGATTGTAACAAGCATGATTTAGATTTTTCAAGAGAGATTATGTTGGATAAATTAAGTATCGTTGATAAAGAATTGAGTAAATCATTAACGAAATTACTTTCATTAGATGATGTTGAAGAATTGGCTATAAATTTCACGTTACCGGGCTACTCAAATATTGAATTAGTTGCCAATGGTGAGAATGTTAATGTTACTAATGAAAATGTTGGAGAATATATTGATAAGGTTGTTGGAATGCTGTTGGGCAAAGGAATTTACAAACAAATTAAAGTTTTCATTGAAGGCTTTTCTGAAGTTTTCCCATACAATACGAATACGATATTCAATAGCAACGAACTTATTGAAATCTTTGGTGATTGTAAACACGAAGATTGGTCATTTAATACCTTGTATTCTTCGGTGCAAGCTAATCATGGATATAACATTGATTCCACTGCGGTGATTCAACTTTTGGAAATATTGTCAGAGTTTTCGGTTAGCGACCGACGAAATTTTTTGCAATTTTTAACGGGCGCCCCGAAATTGCCAATTGGCGGGTTCAAAGCTCTTAAGCCTGAATTTACCGTCGTCAGAAAGCCAAGTGAGGGGGGTCTAACCGCTGATGATTATTTGCCCAGTGTTATGACATGTGCGAATTACTTGAAATTACCAGAATATTCATCAAAGGACAAGATGAAACTGAGAATAATCCAGGCGATTAATGAAGGTAAGGGGGCGTTTTTATTATCCTAACTACTATCCTGACAAAGGAAATTTTATATTATATATAATAAAATAAATAAATAGAGTATTCTGATTTTAATTAGGCGTAGCTTTAGGATTCTCGTGGTTTTGGTAAGAATAAATTCGAGTTTCTAGGGAACGGGGAGTGTCCCGAAGGGCCAGTGGTTAGTTGGCCAGTTGGTTGTTGGTTAGATAGTTGCTGACCGGTTGGGTGGGTGCTAGCTATTGGTGGCTGACCTATTGGTTGTACATTCATGGTCGGGGCCACTGAAGGTAAATTTATAGTTGCCGTAGGATAAGGAGGGATGATTTTTTGAGGTTGTTGTTGAGGTTGTTGAGGTTGTTGTTGCTTGTCAGGAGAATTGCCAAATCCTGCACCAGTGGGCAACGGCTCAACTTTTGATATTCCATGGCGACGACCTGCTGGGCCACCAGCTGGGCCTCCCGCTCCGTGAAGAATTTGCTGTGGTTGTTGTGGTGATTGGTGTAATTGTTGTGGTTGTTGTGGTTGTTGTAGCTGTTGTGGTGCGTAAACTGGGATGCCCATTGGCTGTTGTTGCGGTCGTTGTTGGTGTGGTAAAGGTCCACTGAATTGGGCAGGCAGTTGAGGAATTCCCCCGTATTGAGGTTGTTGTTGATGATGATGTGGTTGTTGCTGTTGCTGTTGCGCTTGTTGTTGTGGTTGTGGTTGTGGTTGTGGTTGTGGAAAATGTTGTGGCGCATGTTGTGGTTGATGCTGTTGTGGATAATGTTGTGGTACTTGTTGTGGCCCTTGTGGCGCATACTGAGGATATTGGCCGAATTGTTGCGGATGATAATAACCACCATTCTGTGGGACTTTATACTTGGAAATTGCGGCATCCATTAAATCATTATATTTTTTCTCAGCTTCAGTTAATTTAGAATCTAACCCTATCAAATCCTCTTTTTTTTTCAGGTATTTTTCAATTAATTTAGCAACTTGGGGTCTCAATGGAGTGATATTATTATACATCGATTGAATATATTCATCATTCGAAGCATTTAAAATTTCCGAAGGGTCTTCACTTGAATTCAAGGATTGAAGTTTCATTAATAACTTATCAATGCTTTTAGTTTGTTGAATTATATTGTACTCGATTTCAATATCCTTGATAAGTTCCTCGCGGCTGGGCTCCTCAACTGGCGTTACGTAATTCAAGGGGAAAATTCCAGTTTTCCCTTTCAAGCTGCCTCTCCACCAATCTTTACAATAACTTTCAAGAACAACAATGACATCGCCCTTTTTGAACGATAATTCATCTTGCTCTTTGGCGTTTAAATCATAGAGTGCCATTACTTTGTTAACCATTGCTGCTGATTGTTGTGAGGTTTTGCGAATGTCTGCTAATGAAACTGGAGGGCCGCCAACTTGTTGAGCAACTGGTGCCTGTTGTTGTGACGCTGGTGCATGTTGTGGTTGTTGTTGTGGAGCTGCTTGTTGTTGTGGAGCTGCTTGTTGTTGTGGAGCTGGACCTTGTTGTGGTCGTTGTTGTTGTGTAGCTTGAGGAGTGACATTTTGCCACGATTTCTTCAACTTCTCAGCATTATTATACTCCTCTAAAGACAACTTCAAAACTGCTTGAATCTGCTCTTCCTCGTCTCTCAATTCAGCCTCACTAAGTGGCTGTCTACCAGGCACCTCCGGCCCACTAGCACTACTACTTGGCCCTGAGCCATCACTAACAACCCCAGCCTCACCGCACAAATTAGGATAGTTATTCTTAACCCTAGCATAAGTGGTCTCCATGTTTTTCAAGCTAGGGTCATTTTTGAAACTTTGTGATAACTGTTTCATGATCTCACTTAATTTAACCTTGATAGTGAAATGAATTGCATTATTCTCAATCAAACCGTACAAGATCCCAGTAAATGCTGCTGAGCTGATCTCTTGTTTCATCTTGGATCCACAATTCTCAGCCAACGATAAGACTAATGACAAGGTTCTGAGTAAGATATTAGCGTTGTTGATTGACAAACGTTTGATGATTGCCTTGATTGCATTGGAGGCACCATTGTCAGGATCATCGTTAACTGAATCACACACAGCAATGATGTATTCCCAATTATCGGACACTAATGATTCATCGGTCGCTTTGAGAACTGGACCATCCAATGGATTTGGTGCTTCAGCTGAACTGAACATAACTGATTGTTATATAAATATATGTATATATAATTAGGAGATAGTGTTTAGGGTGGCCAAACCAATTTCTTCAGATTAGGGACTAAGATCGGCATCCATCCCAGGGGACAGTCTCAGGGAGGGTAACCAGGGTAATTTTCTTGCTGGATAACATGCGATATCAGCAAAGCAAACCCTTGCTGCGACAGCGATTGTGATATTATTATCATTTATTGTTATTAAATTGGGCCAAATATTTGTTGTTGCTTTATATATATTATTTCTCCTTCTTATCATCACTACTATCGGTCGAGTATCCCTCATAGTCATCATCTTCTCCTTCATCCTCATCATCACTTCGATCATCTTTAGCTTCACCACCCCTCATTAATCTAAACAAAATTCGTAGTATTAAAAATAACCAATAAGCATTAACTAACTGTAAAGCTCCCAACAAGACAAACACAATCGGTTGACTAATAAAACATTTGTATTGACCAGTTTTGAAATTCAAATCGTAAGGACCAACAGTCTTAAACTCAGTTAAAATTGACCATAAAATTTTGAGATTAATGTAATGTCTCATATAAATCCAAACCAAAATAAACATTACAAAAAATGGTGGGGTGAAAACTGAATCCAAATAATTTAATAATTTAGAAATTGATAAAAATAAATCAGAAACATCCATAGTAACATAGATTGCTATACCAATCCAGGTGAAATTGAAAGTATATGAGGAATAAATTAATGCCATCGTGACAACATGATGGAAAATTAATTCATAATAATCTTTTCTTGGTTTCTCCAATTGTAATACTAAAACCGCAGCTTGCTGGGTCCAAAAAGCTGCCTCTCCAAGATAAAAAATTTTCATCCAATAAAAGATTGTATAATGGGGATAACTCTCATAAAAATAATAAGTGTCAAACCATTGAACTGGTAATTTCATCATTACCCATATCCCAAACGGTGAACTGAACCCACAATAAATCATTGAATAAAATTGCTCCATAAATCTTTTAACTTTATTTTGATTTTTTTTGAAACTTAACCTACTAGTCAAAGGTTTAACCACTGCTGACATTATAAATTCTCTCAAAAATGTGAAAAAAATCATATAAAAGAACACAAATGCAAAATCCTTTGGTCCTTTATCATATAAATAATACCCATTGTGATCAATTTCATCAGTTTTATATGATATTGCAACAAACATGTATAATGGGTTTGATTCAGTGTAATTGTTACTCAACAAATAACAGATATATACACTTGAAATGATTAATAGTGGTATCAACCAAGTAACTCGAAAAGATAATTCAATGAAACTATAGTATAATTTAACAATTATATCTTTATCACTTTTAATTTTACTATTATTTAAATTTTTTAATCTCTTGTGCTTATCTTTTGTCGGGAATGTCAGTGATAATCCAAGAGTTGGTTGTCCGACACTATTCATGTTACCAACTGATGCTCCTCGACTTCTTGTTGCCGAGGAATGATTAGGATCGGTCATTGTATGATGATTATTATTGTTGAATCAGGGATTGATTGGGATGAGGTTGATAAGAGGAAGCAAAAAGTGGATTAGCAAAAGTTAAAAAAAGAAAAATCAGCAGTGAAAATTTGGAGAACCGAAAGAAAAAAAAACACGAGGGTCCTCAAAAGAGGGTGGGGTACTATTCCCAATTGGGATACCGGGGGTGAAAACGGCCAACACCCGCTATATTAGATAAACTTGTTATCTGACAAACTACAATCATTCATTAAAGAGTATTAATCATTAGATGGCGTGTATTAAGTCTAATTTAGAAAGGGTGAGGATCAAGAAATAATTAAAAATAAGCAAAAAAAACAATTCAAAAATAAATCAAAAAAAAAAATTCAAAAAAAAAATCAAACCATGCGTAACTTTCATGTAATCATTAATCCTTCTTAATATTTGTGAATAAATTTTGTGGTGAAGGTCGATCAAAATCCATTGAGGTCTTTGACGAACTTATTGAAGCGTTATCATCAAACACTGATACTGCAGGTGAAGAGCTTTCGCTGTCATCAAAATGCATCATTGATGTACCATTAAATCTTGGAGAGGGAATAGAAATTGTAGATAATGAGTTTCTTGAAGCAAAAGAGCTCATTTCAAATTCCTCGCCATTGCCGTTGTTAGTGGCATTGGCATATGGTAGTATACCGTCTCTATAAGATCCGACATTACCTTCCAAATCACCATCAATTGATTCGTAGCTGAAGCTATTATTAAGAGGATCTAACAATTGAATGTTTGGTTTTTCAATAGTCAAGTAAGACCATCGACAAAACTTCGACTTGTTCATCAATGGCAAATGATTATACTTTGTGTAGGTGTAGATTGCAAACGTTAGAGCCGCACCAGCCATCAAATCGATAAAGTAGTGATGAGTTAAATACATTGTACACCACCATAACCAAAACACATAACCCCACCAAACAATTGAGAATCTTGGGAAAACATAAGACAAGAACATTGCTTCCATGGTAGCACAGCCACTGTGCAACGATGGGAAAGCACCAAACGGAACTGGGGCATTGGTGAACGTCGAAGTGTACATATCGAAACCCAATAACGTGTCAATTCTGCCCAACCCACCTGGGGAACCGCCCATTGAATAATTAGCAGGATTCAAACCATGCAAAATTTTATACCAAGGGGGAGCAGCAGGAAATAATATCTGGGTTAATACTCCAAACAAATTCATATAACCAAATGCAAAAGCATAACCTTGCAAGCAAGTTGGCGGCCCAAATAAAAATAACATACCCGCCAACACAAACGGCATAGCAAAATGGATCATACCGTAAGGCAACCAAGCCAAGATATCCAACAACGGTTTAGTTGAAGTGGCCAACACATCCGATAAATTATCACCGTAAAAAATTGTTTCTATGGCCGGCAAAACTTGAACGCTAATTGGCGGTCTGAAATCAGCAGGGATTTTACCAGTCGCGAAAAACAACGCCAACCACGCAAAAATTGGCAACGCATTCAAAAAGAACTGCGAAGTTATCGGTGTCAACAACAATCCAACAAACACTGACGCCACTAGCAATTTGATTATGAAATAAGCAGGGGTTATGAAGAACGCAAACAATATGACTGACAGCAAAAAACCATAGTGCAAGATTTCCGATTTTGTAAACTCGTAGTTTTTCAATTTGTCGATAGATTCCTTTGGATTAAATGAGGTATTTAAATCTGATACTGTTGCTCCAACAGGCTTTTCACTAAGGAAGTACCTGTCGAAAGCAGATACTGGTGAGAGCATTGGGTGGATGGGTGGGTGGTTGCTGTTTTTTTAATTTTTTTTTTTTTGTTTTGTGAGCTATCAAGTAACCAGCTGCGGTATTATTATTATGCCGAATGAAGATAACGACGATACTATTAATTAGCAATTAGGCAAGATTAGCTGGTATCAGGATAGACAGAATATTAACAAGATTCAAATTAGTAAATATATAAAATATATATTGATAATTTGGTTGTTGATTTGAAAATCAGTAATATGATTGGATATTTAATAACAAGTGAATAATAACAAGCAAGAAAAAAAAAAAAAAGAAAAAGGAAAGCAAAATAAAGTAAAATTTAAAAAAATCTGATATATAAAAATTTTCGTTTGTTGCTGCTTGCTAGGCTGGCTGTCGGTCGGTGACGCTAACGCCTATAATTTAGCAGGTTAAAATTCTATTGAGGAGGTACCCTGAGATTACTTAAACTGGCACAGGTATCCGGAATTCGGGTGTTTCGGTTTCGGTATTTTGGCCGCAATCAGTTATATAACTGAGTTGGAAATCCTCTAACCGTAGTTTGCGAACTTAACTTAGCTTAGCTCACTTAGCTTAGCTTAGCTTAAGTTAGCTTAACTAGCAAACCAACCAACCAACCACAACCGACCAACCAACCAATCGGCGGCGACGGTGCTTCAACCGCAGATAAGCGGACGGCCATTTGGCGGCCATTTGGCGGAGGCAGGGGTGGGCCAGCTGACAGTATGAAATGACCGAAGCAATTCCGCAACTTTTCCTAAACAGGTTATGTGAGACATCTTAGCCTGCATCAAACAAGAATGACGCAACTTTTCTACTTTTAGTAACCCGCGGGAACAGGTACCCGGATGATCATCGCCTCTGCCACCGGGTCACATGATAAAAAATATTACATTATAATAGATCACATGATAAAAGATCACATGTTGATGTTGATTCTTTATCACATGACACGGACACTCGATCATAACCGTAGATGCTGTCTCCTATTACAACATCAAAACATACATATAAATATGTGAAAAGTATAACTGATACAATACTATAACCAAATAGTATGGACCAAATCATCGCAGAGTTCTTAGCAGATTCTCCTCCTGGTGAATTATCAAATGTCATCAATGATATCGGGCAGATCATTAACTCTTCAGTGTCCATAAATTCGCTAGTTGAGCAACAGCTTACTGAAGATCATACGTTTGAAATTGTTGAATTACCAAACTCAAACAAGCTTAGTATAATATCAAAATATAACAAGAGCGGTTCTAAATATTACGATAACCAATTAAATCAATTATTCAATGTAAAGTTCCCTTCACTTAGCGCCATTGATATTGAAAAACAGGAACAGGACGACGGCCAAGAACCAAGAGTGGCAGCTGAATTGTTCCATAGTCTAAGCAATTATGTTACGGAACATTTCCCTACCGACACCCAAGGAAAAATCGCTTACGATATATTTCAGTTGTCAGCGGACGAGTTGTTGTTTGTTACCATCAATACAAAATATAACTCATCGAATTTCATTAACGGTAAATGGGTTTCGTATTATAATTACAATTTAGCCACCGGCGAACTTACTGGAGAAATATTAGTTGATATTCATTATTTTGAAGATGGTAATGTTAGATTGAAAACTAGCCAAAAGGTATCGGTAGCTAACATTAACAATGAGGATTTAATTACTAATATTAAACAACAAGAACAAAAATTTGAAACATTATTAAACAAAAAATTCCTAAAATTGAATCAGGTAAATTTTAAAAATTTAAGAAGACAGTTACCTGTCACCAGAGCAAAGATCAACTGGGGTAAAGCCATTGGAAATTATAGATTAGGTAGAGATGCAAGTGGCGAGACCCAACATGCAACGTAGCTGATTGTCTATTCTAAAATATCTTAAATACCGTCCATATAATGAAAAATATTATCAATACAATGCCAACATTTCTCCAAATAGAATTACCGCTAGCCATACTTCTAGTCAATCGATTACCAGTAGTTTTCAAATCCGTCATCATTTGGGAAAAGTTATTTGATAATCCATTAATAACTTCATTATTCTGGGCTTCATTTCGGATATCTTGAGTTATTGATCTTAAGCTCGAAACTTTATTAGCTAGCATATGGAATGCTTCATCGTTTTCAAGTTCTCTTGTGCCACTGTAGCCATCATTCGCTCTTGTGGACATTTCGCAAAGTATCACTTGTTTTTCTTTCACAGTACAATCACAAATAATATATTAAATACATCTACAAAGAATGGTGTTTTTTATTTGGAGTAGTGTTGCCCGGCAAACCGCCACATAATAATGTTCAGCTAACAGCACTGCCATCAACAAATGACGTCTACAAAGATATAGACCGTGCCAATTGTCATAATCTGATGGAAATCAACAATGACAATAGATTACGATTATTTGGGAAATGTTTAGTGCTTTAATGTTTACTTTGCTCTACCTCAGAATAGAAATTGATCGCATCTTGTTAGAATCCCTCAAGGCGGAACCGGCAAGTTCCAGGACAATAACTCTCAATCGCAAATTATATCATCATAGAGTAGAGTATAGTAAACCAATAGTTACACTATTAATCCCATTAGTATCATTACTAATAGAGCTAACAGTATAGCTAATATTCACCATATCGAAGAAAGTAATGCTATTGTGTTGTATAAAATTTTTACAGCTAAAAGTGTGAAAAATATAAAAATAAACCGATAGAATAGGGTTGTTGGTCTTGCGTCACATGCACATTTTCAGGGCTGGGATTTAGTTGTCACTATTTTTCGCCATTGACCCCGTGCTGCATAACCCTCGTGATTCTGGAGATTCTGTGACTGTTGACCTACTTGAAAAAATTATTGTTTGGTAAAAATATTGAAAAGTTAGTATTAGCATAGCTCAACATCCAATAATAATAATAATAATGTCTACTGAAACTTCAATCAAAGCAAGTAAATGGAGACTTGTTGAAGCAGGTCGTATTGTTTATATTAACAATGGGAGTTTTGCTGGGAAATTAGCTACTATAGTTGAAGTAATTGATCAAAGAAGAGTTTTAATTGATGGTCCAACCACTGGCGTTACAAGACAAGCATTTTCATTAACTAATTTAGTTTTAACTCCATTAGTTATTAACAAATTTCCAAGGGGTGCTAAATCTTCAATCATTGCTAAAAAATTAAACGAACAAGAAATTGAACAAAAATGGTTAGCATCTTCATGGGCTAAGAAAATTCAACAAAGAAAAACTAGAGCTTCATTATCTGATTTCCAAAGATTCAAAGTTTCTGTCTTGAAGAAAGAAAGAAAATTAGCTGCTAAAAAGGCACTCAAGGCATAGAGGAGTTATAATAATGTATAATAAATATATGCTAACGAACTACTTGAGGGTTGTAGAGAAATACTTTGATTTGAGTCGATGGTTTTCCTAATTTACTGGGGGATTTATGATTTATATTAGATAAACACAAGTATGAATTTCCCTTAAAATCCATGTCTATGTTAATTGTTTTTTACATTCTTGTAGGATGGCCGAATGGCTAAATGGCTAGTAGTTACTATTACTTTTTGGGTAGGTCTTGTCGTGCCCTCTGGCTCTGTAGTGCCCTTAGGAATCTATGCATAAAATTGTAATTTCTGAAAATGGCATCTGCTGGGTATACATGGAACGTCATTCAGTAATATGTCAAACTTGGAAGGATTCACCCCAATTGTTGGGATTTTCTTTGCAATTTTCCACCCTCATGAAGGCACAAAGATTCTTCATCAAGTTCCTGAAAACCTTTGCAATTTAGACACGACATTCAACAAGTTATTGAATCACAACAACAACATCAGCAACAACGAACCTCAAGAATATTTAGTTAATTTCGATGATATCAAGAATCATGTTATCCCGAAACCAGAGTTTTGTAATCGATTATTATCGGTCAAATCTAATAATTATAGGATTATAGGGTACCCAGTAAACATTCGAGAAATTTTTTATGCTAGAAATTCATTTAATTTTAATTTTTGCTTTATATTTGATTATAATCAAGATTCAACAATTTATGAACCAGTGGTTAAAAGATTGGGGAGAATGTTTAAAGTATTAGAAGAACAACTGCAAATTTTATCGAAATCATCGACAGCTTCTTCTGGTGATTTAGTTTATTTCAATTTAACTAATCAAAATATTAAAGACTATATTTCAAAAAGAGATTTAAATAATAAGTATTATATGATTTTAAATCAATTTAGAAAATCTGATGATAAAAATGAAGAATTTTCAATTAATAATTTGATTCAACAATTATATCAAGATTTAAATAATTATAGCGAATGTTCAATAAGAATTAACGCAGGAAATTCAATTGATATTAAATTATTTCCAAAGTTAAAATTGCCAGATATAAATATTTACCCCTGTGATGTTCCCATTTCAACAGTTAATTTAGAATCTTTGGTTGATTTTTACTGGGATGATAATTTATTAAGAATCATTCAGTACATTAACGGGGTTAATAACATTTACAGAATTAGCAAACTTTGTAATTCTGATTATGATTATACATGCGAATGTATTAAACATTTGATGACTTATAAGTGTATAATATTGTTGGATACATTCAATTTTCAAAATATTTATTCAACATCTTCGAAGATATTAATTTTTTTAGAACATAAATTGCTCGGCGAAGAATGCAAAAAATATATTTTCAATCAAAATAATCCTTTAAGAAACTTACCATATAAATTAAGAAAAGATGATAGTGCCGTGGTTTCAGTTGATAATACTTCGATAAGTAGTGAAAAATATTCAGGATCTTATGATAGTAGCTTCAATAAATCAACCAGCAATTATTACGACAAGAATTATTATCAATTAAATACAATTCAATTGTTTCAACTCTATTTAAAATTTAAACCGGGGATCACGGTGGAGAAATGGTACTTGGAAAATGAAAATGTTTTTCGTGATTTAGATATTGATATTAGAAGATTTATAACTTATGGGTTATTACAAGGAATGATCTATAGAATTTATTCTTATCCAGTATTGATGGAATTTAATTCCAAATGGTTAACAAAGTGTAAAATTTTTTACTTGGAAAATGGTGATATCATTGATAAGAGTTTTAATAATGGCAAATTTAATTTGAATCCAATAATAGTAAGCGATAAAGGGAAACTAATTGAATTTAAATCATCAATATTCCCAAAACCAGGAACCAATACAAACAGCAATAGCAATAGCGATACGGCTAATAATCAAAATCATAATCTCAGTAACAATAAGATCAGTCTACAAAAATTTAAAAGTTCAAGATACATTAAATTAATCCAAGGAAATTCTAGTAATGATTCAAATGAATATTATTCGTTAATGACAATCCTCAATTTGAAAAAACATTACTTGGATAAAGTTCAACATTTTGATTTGATATGTACAGAATTTGATGCTAGTAAAAAACAAGTTGAAAAAGTTTTAAAAATTTTTTGGAAATATCGAGTTGTCCAGCGATAAATAACCTTGGCCCTGTTTTTATTTCATACTCCCTATCGCACCCTTTGCATTCAAGGTCTTGCTTGTATCCACTTTAAATATATTACTTCTCAATATTCGAGGATCATTTCTCACAATACGTAAGATTTCATTTTGAGCAGATGGCGATGAATCAAACAACATTGCGAAATAACTACCTTGGAAATGAGTTTCGTGATCTTTTTGAATAAATTTTGGCAAATATCTTGGTCCTAAGGACATTACTTTTCTCACAATTCCTCTGTTGTCAATGATAAGTTTTCCAATTGTAGCAGCCACTGCTTTTGCATCTTTATGAACCTCTGGATTATTGATTCTCGTATTAGTTCGTGCTATCGCTATTAGTTCATATAACATATCTATCTATTTTAATATATCTCTTGCTCAAAAATTAATCATCATTTGTTAATATGGAAATTTTTCATTTTTGATTTTTTCGCAGATATGCATTGCGAGCCCGCGACCATACCTTAGTACTTTGCGATGCCCCTAAACATCCTCTTTAAGTATTTTTATCTAAACAAAAAAAAACTTAAAAAAAGTGAAAAGCTGGATAGAATATGTTGGAGTGGGTATTCGGTAAACGATTAACTCCTCAGGAGAGGTTACGTAAGAATCAGCGAGCCCTTGAAAGAACTCAGAGGGAGTTGAAACGAGAAAAGACGAAACTTGAAAAACAAGAGAAGACCTTAATTGGAGAAATCAAGAAGAGTGCTAAGAATGGGCAAATTAGTGCTGCAAAAATCCAAGCAAAAGACTTAATTCGAACTAAAAAGTACATCGAAAAATTTAATGCAATGGGCACCCAACTTCAAGCGATTTCCCTTAGAATTCAAACGGTGCGCTCAAACCAAGCAATGACTCAATCAATGAAAGAAGCAACTAAATTATTGAGCGGCATGAACCGGTCAATGAATTTACCACAACTATCTAAAATTGCAATGGAATTTGAAAAGCAAAACGATATAATGGATCAAAGACAAGAGGTTATGGATGATGCGATCGATGACGCTATGGGAGAATCTGAAGGCGAAGATGAAGAAATTGATGAAATTGTGAATAAAGTGTTGGATGAAATTGGCGTGGATTTGAACGCGCAAATGAATACTGCTACTCCTAATCACATACAGGAATCACAACCTGCTAAAGTTGCATTGACTAATGATGAAGATGATTTGCAAGCGAGATTGAATAGCTTAAAGCGATAAACCGTAGGCGAGGGCGGCGGCTAGTTGTCACTACAAATTATTATGTTTTCTTAGACTTTATTTAGCAATTCGTGATATATTTTGTTATTTACTTCTCCTCTGGATATGCCATGGTAACGTTACTAACCGTTGAGCCAAATATCAATGGACCAATTCTAGGTTGAATATTCCATTCCAATCTAACAGTAGCATCTCTTCCTCTAAAAGATTTCTCAATATCCCAAACATGATACTTTGATCTTTGACCTTCCAAATGTAAAACCGCATCTTTCTTCGTAGTGATGATTTTATCCCAGTAAGTTAATTTATTACTACTGTCTGATTTTCCATCGTATTCTGCAGTTAAATAGACAAACACTTGTTTAGTGTTCCAAGTGAATAACGGAGTCAAATCAGCATCTAAATCAAATGTTATTCTTGTGTTTTCCTTTGGCTTCTTGTTCACTGAACCAAACGATCTACTTGACTTGAACGTTGACTTCACAGAGATTTTGTCAATCGTTGATGGAACTCCAAACGCCTCTTGGGAATTCAACTGATAAAGAAATGACGCAACAATTGCTATTGTCACATATATGGCATATGTTAATGCGGTGTTAGATATCCCTTGGATACGATGAGTTATTGAGTACATTATATCTTCTCGGTTAGATATATTTACGTCAATTTTTTGTCTGAATTTTATTTTCCACGTACCCAAGAAATGGGGGGGGTAGACTGAGGGTGCATGTTTATTATAGGGTAATCGATAAGCACAAAACTCAACATCACATAAACCGACCGCAAAAATTCATTTTCCTAATTCACTTATTATAACGATATATTTTTTATATTTAGGATGACCAAAAGAGAAGATAAAAGTTATCAATTTTGGGCAGTGGCCACAATTTTGGCAGTTGCTGGCATCATCATGGGTCTTGATATATCATCATTGGCGATTTTCCTCACTGATTCAAGTTTTATAAGTTATTTCAACTTCCCAAATAGTTTCCTACAGGGAGTAATGGCTGCTTGTAGCCCAGCTGGAGGATTAAGTAAGATATGCACCTAAATATTGACGTCTATAGAAATCTTTTTCTAATATTTTATTTAGTTGGTTGCCTCGTGGTAGGAATTTTAGGGGAAAAATTTGGGTCGTTATTTGTATTCAGACTTAGCTCATCAATTTGGATCATCGGCAGCATTATGTCAATTTTTGTAATGAACGTGCTTATGGTTTCTATGGGGAGATTAGTTAAAGGGGTTTGTGTTGGGATGCTTTCTGCTCATTTGCCAGTGTATGTATCTGAGACGATACCAACTGAGAGGAAAGAATTTATAATGTCATTGATACAATGTTGTTTAACTATTGGGATTTTAGTTATGTTTTTATTAACTTATGCATTTGTAAATTTGAAAAATTCTTTTAGAATTGCTTGGGGCATTGAAATGATTCCCGGAATTATTGTTTTAATTGGTGGGATTATTGGATTACCTGAATCACCCAAATGGTTAGTTAGTCAAAAGAAATGGTTTGAAGCATTAAGAATTTTAAAAGAATTTAAAAAGATTCCGGTTAATGATAATGAAATTAATAATAATAATAGTGATAATATTGCGGGTGAATTAGAAAAGGCAATTGATGCGTATTTTATTACTTATAAGAAAGTTAAACAATATAAATTTTTAGAATTATTTAAAGGGAAATTATTGAAGCATACTTTGATTGGCATTGCAATTCAAGTGATTGTTCAACTAACTGGAATTAATGTGTTGATGTATTTTATTGTTTTCATTTGTGATATGATTGGGTTAGGTGGAATCAATAAAATTTTGGCAATTTCGTTTCAATATTTGGTTAATGTTATTTTTACAATTTTCCCAATTTTGTTTTTAAGTAATTTAAGGAGGATAGATGTCTTGATATTTGGAGTGTTTTTATTAGGTAGTTGTCTTATTAGTATTTCGATAATCATGAAAATTTTTTATAAACAAGAGAAAATTGAAGGCAAGCCGGGTTCAGTGATTTTATCATTATGTTATTTATTTGTTGCAATTTTTGCTTCGACCATTGCTTGTGCTGGTTGGGTTTATACCGAGGAAATTTTTCCTCAGGGGGCTAAACAGAAAGGTTTTGGAATTTGTATTTCAATTTCATGGTTACTTACGAGTGTATTGATTTTTGTTAGTCCTATAATGTTGAAATTTCTACAATGGGGCACTTTTTTATTGTTTGGCGTGGTTTGTATAGTTAATGGAGTTTTAATGCTGTGGTTCCCTGAGACTTATAAGAAATCTGATCATGAAATTGAATTGTTATTTGCAGGAAATCAATTTGTTATTGCTGAAGAAGAGGAAGCTGAGGAAGAACCTGCGAAGCATTAATTTCAAAGGGGTGATGCGTCATAATGGGGGGTATGCATGAAAAAAAATATTAAGCGCAAAAAAAAAAAAATGAATAAAATCTGAATATATGAAAAGTAATACACCTACTCTTTTTTTTGGTTTTTTTTTTTCCCTTTCGCCCATATCAATTGACAAAATAATGCGCAATTTGATATCGATATTACTACTATTGTTCAGTCAAGTTTTTGCTGAGACTCATTGGTATTATTTCAATGTGACTGCAATTGAGGGCAATCCTGATAATCTTCACCCTAAGACGGTGCTAGGATTTAATGGTAGTTGGCCATTGCCGAATATTGAAGTTAGCAAGGGGGATAGAATAATAATATACTTTACTAATGGACTTAGTCATTCTAACACGTCGTTGCATTTCCATGGGTTGTTCCAAAACGGTAGCAATCTGATGGATGGCCCGGAGCAAGTCACACAATGTCCTATCCCGCCAGGTGCAACTTATATCTACAATTTCACGGTGGATCATCAGGTTGGAACTTACTGGTACCATTCTCATTCGGGGAACCAGTACCTTGATGGGTTACGGGGGGCATTTGTTATTCACGAAGATAAGAAAGAAAAGCCGGAAGAGTTGATTTATGATGAAGAAGTTGTTCTCACGTTGAGTGATTGGTATCATGACAGCCATCAAGGTTTAATGAAGAAGTTTTTGAATAAGTACAACCCAACAGGGGCAGAGCCTATCCCAGATAGTGTACTTTTTAATGACACTGTGAATTATAAATGGCATGTTGAGGAATCAAAGACGTATTTGGTTAGAGTTGTTAATGTTGGTGGGTTCGTCTCACAATTTTTATCAATTGAAGATCATACGATGACGATTGTTGAAATCGATGGGGTTTACGTTGAACCTAAGGAAGTGGATATGTTGTACATTGCCGTGGGACAGCGGTATTCTTTATTGATCAAGACAAAGACCAATCCAGGAAAGAATTTTGGGATTTTGCAAGCTATGGATGTGGATATGTTGGATTCTTTACCTGAGCTGACAATGTTTAATGGTACCAATTGGTTTGTTTATGATGATTCATTACCTCTTCCTGCTGGTAATCATGCCGTGGACAAATTCGATATTTTGGATGATTCATTGTTAGTTACCTTGAAACATCACAATTTCGAAGATACAGATTTTCAAATTGTATTGAACGTCGAAATGAATAATCTTGCCAATGGGATCAATTATGCGTTTTTCAATAATTTGACGTATACACCACCCAAAGTACCTACTTTGGCAACGGTTATGAGTGCTCCTAAACACTTGTTAGATAATGCATTAATCTATGGAACAAACACTCATTCTTATGTGTTGCAAAACGACGATATCGTTGAAATCGTATTGAATAATAGAGATACTGGAAAACATCCTTTCCATCTTCATGGTCATAACTTTGAGATTATTCAACGAGGTGAAGGTGATTTTGTCAATTACAATAGAGGCAGCAATAATAATGGAAGTAGTCGAGCCCTTCGTGATACTGCTGTCGTTGACGGAGAATCTCATTTGGTGATACGGTTTAAAGCTAGCAACCCCGGCGTTTGGTTCTTCCATTGTCATGTGGATTGGCATTTAGAACAAGGACTTGCTGTTCAATTAATTGAATCACCTTTAGTGATTCAAGAGACTCAATCGTTATCGGATAATTACAAGTCAGTGTGTTCAGCAGCTGGAATGCCATTCAAAGGAAATGCTGCTGGTAACAATGAAGATTATTTGAATTTGGGCGGAGAAAACTTGCAAGCAAAATGGTTACCTGCTGGATTCACTGCCAAGGGATATATCGCAATGGGGATAACGATTTTTGTTGCGTTATGGGGGTTGTATACAATCAAAACTTTTGGTACTGAAAACGTCCAAGCAAATGAAGACGAAGTTATAAATAAATTGAAAACCATCTTGGAAGCAAATGGGGTGGAACTACCTAACGAAATAAATTAAAAGAATATTATATTAAAAAAGATTTTAAATAAAATAATCATGTAATGAAAGTAAGTACTTTTTTGTTTCTTTTTCTATATACAGATATAATGCTAAATATAATCTCTATGATACGTTACTGATTAGTTTTTGTGTGTGTTGTTTCAGAAGGTAATATTGGCCAGAATAATTTTCATTATCGTGTAATACTTCTTTTGTAATTCATTGTGTACTTGTTCTTCATCCTCACTCTTAATATTTAATCTATAATGCAAATATTTTTGGTACAATTCGACTAACTTCGGCATCGCCTCACTGGTTAGATACAAATCTGTTTTACTTAAAGCTTTCAAACCTGACTTACCACCAGTCATTATGTTTTGAGTTCTTCTTATTCTAATATACCTATAATGTCTTGCCATTGCCCCATTGACTAACCGAAGACCATTCTCAAATGTTTCGTTATCACTGCAAAATAACAAGACAATATCATTCATTGTTGAATTCTTTAATTTGAATCGATTCTCAATAAGTGTATCAACTATGGGCATAAAATTAACTTGATCTCGATCAAATTCAACCTGCCTTATTTTATATTCCATTACTGAATTTAAATAATACTCGTAGCGTGGTTGTATCACTTTCTGGTCACGATCCACTGCCGCGACTCGAAAGTTTGATAATAATTGCTGTAAAAGCTCATCGAAAACTGATCGAACAACCACCCAATTGCCTAGTTTCCCATAAATAATTATCATCAGACGAAGAACACCCAAATAGCCACCCATTTTATTCTTCCTTTTCGAAAGATAATCAAGGATTCGCTTTATTTGCCTGTGATTTAATTGGCCACTATGTTTTTCAAAAAATTTAACTAACATTGCACTGTTAAGAATTCCTGATTCAATTAATTCTTCAACAATCTTCAAGCTATTATTAAATGAAGTTTCTTCTCTTAATAACAAATGTCTAAAAATCTCATAGACTGTATCAGAAGTGATTCGAATATTTCCATTGTTCATGTATTCATAAACTCCCAATGCTTCTTCTAATTTATCTCTTGTAACAAAACCTAAAACTAATTTATTATATATGAATTGTTTTGGTTTAACATCAGAAGTTTGCATCATATTGATAATTCCTTGAGCTTCTGCAAAATTTCCCTTTTGACATAAGTGCTCAATAACCAATCCAAGAAATTGAATATTTGGCACCAATTTCTCATTGGCCGTCACTTCACTTATGAGTTCATCAATAACTTCATAGCTCTCCTTCGATAACATTAATGCTCGTAAACCCTGGGCATAAACTTCAATACCAAGATGTTTTTCTTTATTAAAAATTGTAATAGCTTGTCCATATAACTTCGCTTCAAGGTAAACGTTGATATAAGAATGCATGAAAACTGCATCTATTCGACCATCCTGTCTAGCTAATCTATAAACTTCAGCAGCATTTTTGACATCACCGACTTTCGCACATCCTGAAACTATAGTTGTATAATGATGCAAATCAATAATTTTCAAATCATCTTTCAAATGATACATTAATTTCATCATTTCATCAATTTTTTTAGCTTGAGCTAATGCTTGAAGAACATAATCGTAAGCAATTTTTTTCAATGAAATATCAACAGTACCACCAAATTGTTTGGTCTCTTTTTCAATTGATAAAAAATTAAAAAAATATTTGAAAACTGCATTCAAATGATGATTCTGTACACTACCTTTCATCAACGCTAAATAAACAAAGCATGATGGTTTCATTTTCCGCTTTAATATTTGTTCATATAATTTTCTAACTTGCGCTTGATACCCATTATTTGCCAATATATACATGACAATCGCATACTGTGTTAACGATGGCAATTTATCTCTTGAAAATAATTCACTAAACAATTTTTCTAAATTATCCCATCTACCTAATTTCCCAAGGGCCATCAAAATTTTATCAAATTGAAAGTCATCATGAAGTGCAGGATTCCTCTGATATAAATCCACTGCCACAACAAATTCTTTCTTGTTAATATAAACGTCAAGTATCCAAGTTAAATCATAAGCAGTTCGATAAATTGGTGATTTGAGCTCCCAGCAATTTATTGCCAAATCATATTTTTTGGAGATTGATGAAATATAAATGATTGTGGTTAATAATCCATTAAACTTAAATTCATCATTAATTGATTTTGATAATTTTTGCAATGATTCAACAGTGTCATAATGACCAGTTTTAATAATTTTCAGCATGGTCCGAATTGGCTTACCGAAAGCCTTTTTATTAGTTAAACTTACACGACCGTAAAGTTTCAAATTAATATCTAGCCATATCTGAACCGCAGTATCATATTTGCCACTCTTGATACAATATTGACATAACTCTTCGCAAAGATCATTGTAATTGTTTGATTGTCGATGATTAATTAATTCCGTGATTATAGATTTAACTCGATCGAGATTATTATTATCATCTTCATTATTGGTTTCAATTAATGCAAGGATTTTATATTTAATATCTTCAAAATTTAGTGACTTCAATGGGATAGGATTATAATAGTCGAGCAATCTATCGAATTGTTTTTCTGTTATTAGTTGGTGAGGATTTGGAGTATTCGTTGAATAGTGGAGAATATTTGAATGTCTTGATAAATTTCTGGGTATTTCTGTAGGACGACGAGGATTCAAGAGTATTAGATGATTTAATGACCAATGACTATTATTATGGTACAGGGTCCTTAGTCCCTTGTGCCTCACTATTCTTTTCATAGTAATCTCATTAGTTGGTCGTTGGTGATATATTCGGACTTTGAAAAGTATTTGAATCTCACCTCGCCAATGTGTGGTTCGATTTCTTAGGATGAAAAAAAAAAAATTTGGAAATTTTTTATTACCCGAATTAGGTAATGCATACATAATAAAATAAGCAAAAAAAAAAAAAATTTTTTTTTGTTTGCCTTTGAAAGCTCATCGCAAGACAAGGGGAACTAAATCGGTGGGGATTATATCGCAATTTATAATGGTAAAGCCAATTCAACAAAGGGATAAGAAGCGGAAAGAGATTGAGAAATCTTTGATTCATAAATCGAATTTGAAAAAAAAGTATTTTAAGTTACTTAAAAGTGAAGGAGAATCGATCCCCGAGAAGAAGCAGCCTGGCGACGAAGAGGAGGAAAAGAAGGTGAGTAGACGACGGTTTTCCACAGGAGCGATCGATGTGATTCGTGAAATTTACTAACATAACATTATATAGCCCATGACATATGGAGAACGAGCACAGTTAATTAGAAAACGTAAAGAAGAGAAACGTAAAGCGGCAATAGATAAGATCAACCAGCAGCGGGAAAACATTGAAGCACACAAGAAAACTCGAGAAAAGACAAACAAAACGTTTTCAAAGAAGACTAGAAAAGGCCAGCCAGTGATGGGACCGAGAATCAACCAATTATTGGATAAAATCAAAGAAGATATGAAATGAAATAAGCGTTAGCAACAATCTACAAAACAACAAGCAGTCTTTCCAATACATAAAAATGATATATTCCTAGTATACAAACAAAAAAAAGAAGATATATTATTAATTAATTATAACTATCCGTTTCATCTAAGCTCTAGTAGCTTTTTTCTTCTCGACTTTCAATAATAAAGCTTTGTTGATGTGTGGAAGAACACCACCAAAAGCAATGGTGGCTTTGATCAAAGTATCTAATTCTTCATCACCTCTAATTGCTAACTGCAAATGTCTTGGGGTGATTCTCTTGACTTTCAAATCTTTTGCTGCGTTACCTGCCAATTCCAAAACCTCGGCAGTCAAATATTCTAAGACGGCAGTCAAATAAATGGCGGCTTATTGTTAGTAAGAAAAAAAAAAATTTCAAAAAAAAAGAAAAAAAAAAAAAAAAGGCATACCTTTTGCTCCCACTCTTACTTTGTTTTGAGCTCTCTTTTTCAAGAATCGTTTAACTCTTCCAACTGGGAATTGTAATCCAGCTTTGACTGAGTGAGAAGTTGAATGAGCCAATCCGCCGTCTTTAGCGCCGGATTTCCCTTTACCCCCATGAACTTTTCCGGACATTCTTTAAATACACAATTAAATGAAAATAATAATAAAATAGAATACACAACTAGTATACAATTATAAATCACTAATCGAATATATTATATCGCGAATTTGCCAATAGTAATATATGGATCTGCTGATTATAAAATATTGAAGCAATCAATAAAATTAATTAATACACGCGTTGTTTTGAAAATAAAAACAAAAACAATACCAAAAAATAAAAAATAAAAAAAAAAAAAAAAAAGAGGGCGAGGAAAAAGTCGAAAAAAAAAAACAGCAACAAAAAAAAAAGTACCAAAAAAAAAAAAAAAAAAAAAAAAAAAATATTAGGGCGGAGTGTCATGTGAATATCAGGTGACGCGAATTTACCACTTTTGCTTTAAATCTTTGGTTGGGTGAGTGGTTGACGTGCAAAGAAATTGACTATTATTGTGGTATTGCCATTATACTCGAGCTTGACGTGTCTCGAGACATCATCTTTTATTCTGACATTTTATTGAAATGATCACCGCGCTTTTCATCTTCAATCTTAGAGGAGATATCGTGATTTCAAGATTATTTCGTGACAATATTCGAAGGAATATCTCCGACGTTTTCAGGATCCAAGTTATAACTAACACCGATATTAGATCACCAATACTTACATTGGGATCAACTAGCTTCTTGCATATTAAAACTGAACGATTATGGATAGTAGCAGTAACAAGATCTAATCAGGATGCTTCTGTGATATTTGAATTCTTGTATAAATTGAAGCATATACTAGAAGCATGTCTATGTTCGCATAAGAGAATTAATCAAGACTCAAGCAATAACGGAGTCAATGAAGCAGCCAAAAATGTCAACAATTACATCAATGCGATCAGCAATAATAATGTACTAGACGAAGACGATATTCAGAATAATTTCACTTTAGTGTATGAAATTCTTGATCAAGTATTGGAGTTTGGATATCCACAAAACATGTCGATACCTTCTTTCCAAAATCATTTGTCAACTAAATTATCATCAGGAGTTAAACTCTCATCGTCATTGAATAGCTCAAGTCTTACTAATATCTTGAGATCTCCTGATATAGGAAGTTTCGCTCGGGAAGATAGTGATGTTTCCTGGAGACCTGCAGGAATTAAATATCGCAAAAACCAAATTTTCTTGGATGTTCATGAAGAAATTAATGTCTTGATGAATTCTAATGGTTCAATATTGAAATCTTATGTTGATGGTCACATTCAAATGAATTGCAAATTATCAGGAATGCCGGTTTGTAAGTTCGGCTTCAATGACAGCTTAATTGTTAACGATAATTTCGCGAATAACAGTCACTTGAAAAACACCAATGCAATTCCTCAAGCAGCTGCCGGTACAGTTGTCCTTGAAGATTGTAAATTTCATCAATGTGTTCAACTAGATAAGTTTGACTCTGACAGATTAATACATTTCATCCCACCAGACGGTGAATTTGAATTAATGAGATACAGAGCTACTGAAAATGTTAACTTACCGTTTTTAGTGACTCCTAAAATTCTGCGAACTGAAAAATCGTCATTCACTTTTAATATCTCGGTGGTTTCGTTATTCCCACCAAAGTTGACGGCAGCTAACGTTGTGGTAAAGATCCCAGTGCCTCCTGGTTCAATTAAGGCTACTTTGGAGGCTACCAGTGGTAAAGCCAAATTTCTGCCTGAGGAATGTATGGTTATCTGGAAATTCAATAAATTCCATGGTCAGCATGAAACAGTTTTACAAGGGTCTGTTGATATTGTGCCCGGCAGTGCTACTACGACAATGTCAGCAGCTGCATCAGAAAAAATTAAATCACCAGATTCACTGAAATCTTCTCAAAGTGTGCATACTATCATAAATTGGTCAAGACCTCCAATTCTTGTTAGTTTCTCTTTGGATATGTTTTCATGTTCCGGGATCGTCGTGCAGTACTTGAAAGTGATTGAGAAATCGTCTTACTCTACTGTGAAATGGGTCAAATATATGTCGAAAGCTGGCACATATGAAATACGATACTAAATAAAATGAAATAAAATAAATATATTAATAACCGAGACACTCATCATTTTGTTGATAGTTTGAGCCATTATTTTGGGAACGAAGTTTACTGAGTCACCCACGTGACACTTATTGTAATTTTTTTTTTGTTTATTTTTTATTTGTTTACATTCTGCATTGTAATGATCACATTTGTTTGATACCACCGTTAATAATTAGTAATTAGTAATTAATCGAGCATTTTTTTTCTATTACTATGAGTGCACCTATTCATGTGGTAGTAAGGTGCCGGCCAAGAAACCAATTAGAAATCACCAACAAGTCCGCAGTCGTTGTGAAATTATCAGAAGATAATCAAGTGAGCATCAACACCACGAATGAACGCGGGATCGCTGGTGATATCTCATCCAGGATATTTACAGTTGATCGAGTCTACGGACCAGAAACTGATCAGTTACAATTCTACCAAGGTACAGCTCTGCCATTATTGAAAGAGTTTTTGTTGGGGTATAATTGTACAGTTTTCGCCTACGGGCAAACAGGGACCGGCAAAACCTTCACCATGCAGGGAAATAGTGATTTGAGTATGAATAGTGAGACTGATTTTGGGATTATTCCAAGAATATTTTATAGTTTATTTGAAAGTTTGCAATCCTCTAATGACTTCTTAATTAAGTGTTCATTTTTGGAATTGTATAATGAAGAATTACGAGATTTACTTGCAAATGAAGAAGATTGCGCAAAAAAATTAAGAATATTTGATAATAAAAGTAGAGTTAATGTTCAAAATTTACAAGAGATTTTATTGAAAGACCCAGATCATGCTATGGAATTACTACTGTTGGGGATTAGGAAGCGCCAAGTTGCATCAACTAAGTTGAATGATTTTTCAAGTAGATCACATACAATATTCACGATCACGCTATTCAAACAAGAAATTGTGAATAATGAAGCTAGAGAGTTTAGGGTATCTAAATTCAATTTAGTGGATCTAGCTGGGTCTGAGAATATTGGTAGGTCAGGAGCGGTAAATCAAAGAGCTAGAGAAGCTGGATCAATTAATCAAAGTTTATTAACTTTGGGTCGAGTGATCAATAGTTTAGTTGATGGAGATTCTCATGTACCGTATAGAGAATCAAAATTGACTAGACTATTGCAGGATTCAGTTGGTGGCAAAACCAAGACTTTATTAATTGCCAACATTTCTCCAGCAAAGATTAGTTGTGAAGAAACCATAAGTACATTGCTGTACGCCAGTAAAGCTAAAAACATTAAGAATAAACCAGAGATTGGCAATTTGGTAATGAAAAATGTCTTAATAAAAGAATTGGCTTCAGAGATATCGAAGCTAAATAGTGATTTGCAAGCTAATCGTTTAAAAAATGGGATTTATTTGGATGAATCCAATTATCATGAGATGCAAAGTGATTTAGAGATTTACAAAACTGAAATGAATGAATTGAAAATTAAAAATGATATGTTAACTCGACAAATAAAGACCCTAAAGAATCAATATGAAGAAAGAAATAGTGAAATTGATAACAAAGATATTGAATTGAAAAAATTAAAAGAATTTTGCCGGACGTTATCCGATCAAATAGATAAACAATCGTTGAATCAACAAAATTTAATTGAAAATAGTAGCAAATTTAAAAATATTATCGAATTAATGACTGGGAATATGAATTATTTGTTGAGAAATGAAAAGGCAATCAAACAAAGTTTAACAAAGGTATTGAATAATTTCCATACCAATGATTTACAAGATTGTATTGATAGCATATTAAAATTAATAGATCAAGGAAGAATGAATGAGATTCGTGATAAATTAGATGGTGAATTTCAAGAATTGAAATTGATCATAGGTGACTTTAGTTATGACATTAAGAATCAGCTTGAAATTTTGAAGAAAAACATTGACAAGATCGAAACTGTTGATATTTCTATTGATTGTGATAAGATTAAGGAGAAATTTTCTGATGAATTATCCAAGGAAATTGATGAAATTATTAAGAAAAAAGAAGCTATGATGGTGAGTAACATAATGAAACTTGTTAAAGAAAATAGTCGTCAACAGAAAAAGGAAATCCTTCTGAAAGTTCAAGGAAGTGAAGTTATAAATGATTGTGTTAAAAATGAAATTGAACTGATGGTTACCGGGTATAACAAGCGATTGATAGATAATGTTGACAATGTTGGAATGGACATTGAAAGATTAGCTAAGGGGGCTACTACGGGGAAAAATAATGAGATTTTAATGAGGAAAAAATTTGGTGAGCATGAAAAGAAAATGAATGAATTTAATTCGGTTATAACTACAAGTTTCAATGGGGTTAATCGAGAAGTGGGGAAGATATATAACGTCAACAATCGATTGAACAGGGATGTGTCAGTGATTAGTGATATAGTTTATGAGAATCAAGAGAATGATGGACTCCCGAATGCTGAACTGAGGATAAATAAGATGATTGAAGAGCTGGTTGTGTCGCCAACAGCAGTGATGAAAGACAGTCCGAATCGGATTGTTAAGAAGAGGAAACAGCAGGTGAGTAAGTTGCCTCTAAGGAGAATTGCTAGGAATATTCAATAGATAAACTCGCCAGCTTATTTGTGTAAAGCCGAACCAGAAACAGCTACAGGGAAGATCGTGGCTAAGCGATTTGGTTTTGTCAAGGCAAATTTTTTTTAAGACAATAATTATGTAACGGTGTAATATTAGAACTAAGGCAATATGTTAATATTAATTAATTTCTTTAAAAAGAAATTAAATTTTTTTTTTTTGCAATACCATTAATAAAAATATAATGAAAAGTCACAGACCATTTTTCAAAGGGTGTTCCAATATTCTCCTTACAAAGTCTAGACGATGAGATGCATAGATCTTGTAGACGGTTACACCATGCATTTTGTTGCATGGCCGTCTACAATATGGCCGTCAAGGTGCTGCTCGACGAGTAAACATTTTTTATAAATAACCAGCAAAAGAATCAAGAAAAAAATTTCCTCCATCTCCCATTTCCTTCTTCAATTAAACACAATTAAACGAAAAATCTTTTTCATAAATTTCAATATCTTATAATGGCATTCTATTCAAGTTGGGGTGCGAGAATCAGAAGTTTGTCAATCAGGTCGGTTAAACCACGACATTATGTGGTGATTCTCCTTCTTGTTTTCCTTGTCTTCATTGCTTTACTTATTTGTTCATCTACCACCAATACTGCTAGAGTTTTCTACTTGCTTGAAATCAAATTCGACAGTGGCTCGGCTTCTTCCGGCGTTTACTACGCTGATGCGTTGACTGAATTGAAAGTCGATATTGGATACTTTGCATCTTGTATTCAAACCAATTATTTGAACAATATCAGTGCGTGGAACTGTGGTACCAATGAGACTGCATTACTTATTGGCGAGCAAAATTTTTCTACTACTTCAGGAGCCAATTTGGATTTACTCAATTTTTACATAGCGACTGCTGAAGAATTCAGAAAATACTGTTTGACACCATACGTTGTTCTTGCTGCCGGTGGGGTTGCTTTATTGACATTAGTGATGTTTGCATTTGCTAGCCCAGGAAGTAGTCCAGGAATGTATAAGTACGCAGCTATGGTTTGTTTCTTAGGGTTTGCTGTGACCTTGGTTGCTGCGGTGTGGCAAGAAACTAATATTATGACCGCAACACATTTAATGAAAGGAATGGTCGACAGTTATTATAACTTAACCGTTCACTATAATATTATTTCTAGAGTCTTTGTTTGGGTTGCCGTTGGGATCATGTTGGTTGCCACTGGGCTATTGGCATTTTTGGCATTAATCGGATCGTTAATTCAAGATATCGCTGAAGAGTTTGATGAGAAAGTATGAGCAATCAAGCATAGAAAAAAAAAGAGAAGAAAAAATGATCACATTTAGCCAATACCTACTTCATGTCTTGAGTCTGGTTTAAGAAATTCGGTTTGAGGCGCAGTCTGGGTAGTTATTTAGTATTGTGCCTCGCCAGAGCTTCCCATATTGATTCGGCGGGGGGGGGGGGGGGGGGGGGGGGGGGGGGGGGGGGGGCGCGGGGGGGGGGGGGGGGTGGGGGGGGGGGGGGGGGGGGGGGGG
>JASJSC010000031.1:0-151823 GCA_030450195.1 Saccharomycopsis sp. KB-2023a | reverse complement strand
TTTCGGGCTGGGCTGGACTCGAAGGAGCCAGGAATGGGTCACGCTAGGATGGAGGGGGGAGGGATGGGAAGAAAGAAAAGATTGGAATATTTTTGAAAAATTTTTTTCGTTTTTCAGTGGCTAGGAGACCCGGAAAATTGCAAATAGTTTAAATGGATACCTCCACTCTAACTTGGAAATCAGAATCTACCTACCAAATTGTGACTGATGGGTTAGATCTGACGGTTTCATCGCAGCAAAAGCGACACGTAACACTTGTAATGGAGTTTATTAGGTTGGCAGCTCTCTTGGTATCATTAACAAATTAGATTATATTGAACGGATGTGATTCACTGGAATTTTTTGCTTCGCCTATTATCAAACAACTTAAAGGTACTATTGATAATGACGATGCCTAAAATAGATATCGGCAACAAATTCTAATGAAATCAATGTATATTTTTGGACAACTACTGATTTACAAAATCTTGAAACACCTTTAGGAAAAGTAGGTTGACGATTGACGTTGCTCCAATCGGAAATAGAGCAATTGTAGGCTATTCTTAATTCACTCCACTCAATCTGGGACTTTATTTACATAGTTTCTGCTTAATCGCTGACTGCAGTAATCGAAACATGTTTGAAACTTGTTAAAAAGGTAAGAACACTGTTTCTTTGTCTGATTTTAAAAGAGAAGATTCAGATGTTACTAATATGTGGAATTCATGGGTTTCAAATTTCGTTTCCACTTACAACAGTGACGGGTAAAGAGTTGATTCGGCCAAACTCATAGATAGGGCCTTCTTGGCAAGTTATCAGAATGCGGCTGGTGTTTATCTCCTAGTCTCCCAGGTAAAGTTTTTTATGGTGGTCACACTTAATTTTGCGTGTACGCAACTGCTTGGCTGATGTTACCAATAATATACTATATTACACAATGTTTAGACTCTGAAGATACTTAGCACACAGTCGACGAATTGAGTTCAATAATCCAATCGCTGAAATCTGATTGCACTGCTCCTACTTCGTTAGGGAATTTATAAAGTTTCAAACTATAGCAAATATTGGAGTGACAAAATTATGCTTGACCTTGGATTTCGGCTCTTCAACGAGGAAATTATTCTAATCGTGTTATCTCGATCGTCAATAATTTGGGTAGTTCTAAATTAACTTTAGTTATTTTCATTGCCGTTTAGCCACTCGAAGACAGGCGGTTGATATTTTGACTTGCTTCTTGCAATACATTAACTGTGACGGACCAATAGCTGTAAGTATTTCAGGTGGCTCTCCAACAATGTTCGCTTCAACTAATTACTTTTCCGGTTCTAGTATTTATGGTCAATAAATTCTTCTTAATTTTACTTTGCTTTTTCAATTTTTTTCCTTCTGGATTTCTTTCCTTTAGAATTATTAGTTTAAGGTGATTTTGAATACATATCATTTGCTCAGTGATTGTTTCTCGTATCTTCGCATTAATGACTTGCGTGCAATTAATAGATCATTAATTATCTCTCTGACACATCAAGCAGGTTTGACTTTGAGACAGTGATAGACTTGAATGTTCCGATTGCAAACCAAAAATTTGTTCAAATATCAAATATTGAGTGTTTTATTGCTCTAACAGCAGATGCTCAACAACATAAAATTGAACCAAATTGAAATCAATTTGTAGTCATTCTCGGATCATTGGCAATTAATTCATATCAGGAACAACCAGTTTTTAATACTTACTATTTCTATATTGTCTGATATTTCATTCAAGCAAGTTAATTGAATCAGCAATGATTGTAACTGATTCATTGACCGGACTATAGTAATATTTCAGTACCTAAGTAGTTCGGAATATTGCTAATATTAAGTCAGTTATTCTCGTAATGGAAAGTGGAGCTAATTCTTTATTGCTAATAAATTGATCTCTCAAATTGGCCACTAGTTTGCCCACGTCAGATTTTCTGATAGACTCATTACTGAAGAAAATTTATGGTTACTTATTTAACCAATTTGATAATCACCGGTGTTCAAATGCTACTCTCTTAATCAATACTCGACATCAGATTTTCATTCGTACTTCTTCAATCAGGGCAGTATTTCAAAATACGCTTTAGATCGTAGATTTGTGCGATTGACCGCAATCCTATGTGCCAATCGTTACTAAACTGAACCACAAAACCAGAACGACATCGTATTTTGCAAAGAACTTATGTTTTTTGGTCGAATCAAACTGATCGTAAGCTCATCACCTATATTTGAGAGGATTTCCGCTGTCTCAGTTCGTTATTAGATAACTGAACAGCTCATGTTATATGTAACCCATGACCTCAAATTGTTTATTCTCGAATATCTTAATTGGGGCAAAACATGTGGGTACACTTTTTAACGTACAGGAGAAATCATCACCTAATTTATTAAAATCTATATTGCGAAACCCGCTACAATTGAAGAGTTTATTAAATTGAGAAAGCGAATACAAAATGTTGAGTAATGAACTTACCAATTAATGACTCCGCTAACTAATTATCGCTAACCCCATAAATACACAGTATATTTTCTATCAATTCAAAATTTCTACCCTCTTACTTCATTAAGAATTATAATTTCACTAAATAATTCTCATTGACACTACAATAAAATAGCTATGTCTGAAGTTGCTGCTGCCAGATCTTCTGGATCATTTCTGCGTTATCTCAAAGAAGTTTTCTCTATTGTTAAACTTTTACTTGATATCGATAATATAAGTGACCAAAGTAGTAGCAGTTAACGATTCATCTCCGTAATGAATCCTTGTTAACGATTTGGTCATATAGCATACAGATTTAGTTTCATTTGAAATATAGTTGTATAGCCTCACATTGAAAAAATTCTTGCAAGTTTTTCCTATGGTATATTCCTTATGTAAGGCGCCATTTCCGAATCCATCAAATCGCTTAACATCAAGTATTACTCAGAAGTTATTTGGTTTATATATTCTAGTATCGCCAATAAACCATGAACCATAACCCTAGCAATAGATTTCTAGGTTATACTGTTTAATTCCTCATTTCCAATTATCACTTAATAAGTTTGCAGCCAAAGTACAACATATGTGGATTGGCGGATAGCAGATTAACTAAAGGGATAACAACTTTTGTCCCGGTAAATATCAATTAATTTATTGTTATAGTTTAACGTTTATAAAAATTTTGTTACTCACTTGGGCAGGTCCAGATAATTTGATGGAGAAGTGATTTGTGTATTTGTTAATTTTCCTGCTGCTGAGTTCTCTTTTTTTATTTATATTAAATTGATAGTAATCACTATAAATATTACAATCGCCCATCACAATCTATAAGATATCCAATCGAGTTTGTAGCCAAAAAAGTATTACTTGATGCCATTATAAGCGTTCAGGGGCGGATCGAGGTTTTGCCAAATAGTGGAACAAGGAATTTACGCCAATGATTCAATACAGCTACGCAGGCAAATATAATATGAACAAAGAAGTCTTTCATTTTAAAGGTATTTTAGAATTCAAGATCTTTAGTTTCATTTAGTAAGAAAGCAGAACTAATTGAATCATAGGCTGGGTAATTTGGAATTATTCCAGCATACTTTATTAATATTCCATGGAATTCAGTGGTTAAAGATTGTTCACAACAACAGTACATTCGGTTTACGTAATGAATCCATTTCAAAACGTGACGATGACGATAAGACCCCCTAATCGTCATTTCGCTTAACAATTAGAAATCAAGGTCAAAATTAGTTTTGCCAAGTTTTCGATGCCAGCCGAAAATTCTCCAGAATTACCAGAGATAATCAAATTTAGTCAATCCGTCAGGGTGACAATCCTTTTTGATTCAAGTTATCCAACGGCTTATGAATTTTTAGAAACAAGCAACATTGGCAATTTGGAATTGGCCATTCCATGTTGCAAAACGAAAAATGAAATCACTTTATAATTAGCAGTAAAAAAAAGAATTCTTGCGATAAAATAGCCAATCTTAAGAAGCTTTGATTAAATGATGATGCTTAAAGGCGATAGTAATAATACTAAAGATTACTAGTTAGTATCTCTTGATCCAACATTTCGTAAATTGACTCTGTATGGATGTGTGACATAATATTCTCCATTATCTTGGTGACATCTTTTCCTCCATTGTAATTACCAATTTTTCTATTATTAAGTGAAATCCAGCAATCTCCTTTTTACTTTTTTATTGTGTTTGGCTAATTCTTTCTTGCTGAATGCGTTTATATTTGTAGCAAAAACCAAAAAAAATAAAAGAAACAAAAAATATATAGCGAGTCTTTTTTTTATACAAAATAATGATAAGCGACCCAGATTCATCCAAAATGACAACTTTCTAGAAAACGTGCCCAGAAAGATTTGAACTTCCTCACGGCACAATAAACGGAACGACGGAGCAGGCTGGCTTTCCGGCTCCGTGGGAGATAACATTCTGGTTAACGAGACCGTTTGAATTCAAAATTTTTTTAAAAAAAAAAATACCAAAATAAATGCCAATTTTAACACCATGACGCTTTCCAACTCCAATATTTTCAAGCCAATAAGGCTCACCGATAATGTCATGTTGAAGAATCGTCTTGTTCTTCCCCCACTAACTAGAAATCGAGCCACTGTTGACCACATTCCCAGCGATCTCCAATTGAATTATTACGATGATAGATCCAAAGAGCCAGGGACTTTGCTTATTTCTGAAGGGACATTTCCCGTTAAAGAAGCTGGTGGAAGAGCTCAAGTTCCAGGAATATGGAGTAAAAGACAATGGGAAGCCTGGAGGATAATAACTGACAAAGTTCATGGAAATGGGTCGTTCATCTCTGTTCAGTTATGGAATTTAGGCCGAAATGCGGACTTAATGGTGCTTACTAATGAAAGGATCAAGTACAAATCAGCATCAAATATTTACATCAATAAAGAAATGGAGGAGCTAGCTTTGAGGTTGGAGAATCCATTAACTCCATTGACAAAAGAAGAAATTAAGTCTTATGTTAAACAATACGGGCAAGCAGCTTACCATTCGGTTCATGATGCTGGCTTTGATTTTGTGGAGATCCATGGAGCCCACGGTTATTTGTTTGATCAGTTTTTCCAAACAAATTCCAATGACAGGACAGACGAGTATGGTGGGTCTATTGAAAATAGAGCTAAATTTTTTTTTGAAGTCGTCGATGAAATAATCGATAAGATTGGCATTGAAAAATTGGCAGTAAGATTATCTCCTTGGGCAACTTCTGGTGGGATGAAAGGGTACTTAGCTGAACCTCATCCAATTGCCACGTTTGGCTATATTATCAGTGAGCTAGAAAAGAGAAGAGCTGCTCATGGTGCGTTTGGATACTTAAGCATTGTCGAACCAAGGGTTAGTGGAAATGCTGATGTGGAAAAGGATAAGATTCATGGTAACAATGATTTTGTTTATGAGATTTTTAAAGGCACAATTCTCACAGCCGGAAATTTTGGTCATGAGCAAGCAGATATGTTGGCTAAAGTCAATGCAAATGATAGATCGTTGGTTGCTATTGGAAGACATTATATCTCAAATCCTGATATTCACGAGAGATTGAGAAACGGCTTGCAATTGACACCTTATGACCGATCACTGTTTTACTTGACTAATAATAAGGGCTACAATACATGGAGCAGCTACAATGATAAGACAATATTATCTGAAGAAGAAACAGAGAAAGCACCAATGGCTTTGGCATAAATTTGCTTCTGTTATTTAGGTGCCACTTTGAACGGTTTTGCAGACCCGGTTTTGCAGACTCACAATTTTAAATCAATAAATGTTTCTTCTAGTTTAGCAATATTCTTGTATTTAAGCTGTACTTGGGTCTTTGAGCCTCAAGATAGGTATTCATCACTCTACTCCAATCCACTGAGAGAGAAGTGACAGAGAAGTAGGTTATGTTGAAGATGGCAACCAATAATATCTTCGATGCATCACAAACTGCTGTTATTTGACAGTCCGTCTACGAGCCGTTGCATGTATTTACAGTATTTGACCGTCCCTTTTCGGATCACACTCATACCTCTCCTATGCGAGGCATACGAAAAGAATGGTTATCTCATTCCAATATTTTGTATATTCGAGTCTAGGTGTGTCTATAAAAACTATATACTAAGGTTTGTTATTTTCTCTTCAATTTCGGCGTAACCGTGAATCACGTGGTCTCAGAAATTTCAATTTAAATAGCAGATATTCTTTGTTTCGGTGCAACTGAAAAACCTAACTTCTAATACTCAGTCGTTACTTACTGCTAGACCTTATTAGATTAAGGTGACTTGTAGAGTATTCGCATTAAAATTATCATCCATACTCCAGTTCCTTTGCCCTGACCTGTCCGTCCCTCGTGCTCCTTGATTCCAAGAGTCTCATATACATTGTCTTCTCACTGTAAACGAAGCCACTTGTTTTCTGGATGATACGCTTAACTAGTCTCTTAATCAAAAAATTATATCAATCAACAATTGTGCGCCTGATTTTGTACTACTCCTTATGACCATCGCTCCTTGAGAGCACCCGTTCCATGTCACGTACTCTTACCAAACACTTCGCAACCGAATTCCTTACTATGCCTATCTGCAGTATGTTATTGCGTTCAATTGCTGGTATGTCAATTCTTTTAATTTTATGCCGATTCTTACTTTGATTAGTATCTCTCGATCCACTTACTAACGCTACTATCCATTGATCCGTTGCTGCAGCCTCCTCGGACCTTCTCCATTTTACAAAATTGGTTTTGCCGCTCAATATTCTGGCTCGCTGTTCTTTTAGCTTAGTATGCGACGCCTGTACAATTGGTATGCAGTGAGAAAAAAAAAGCTGTTCTTACAGTTCCTGTAACTAAAGGTCTTAACGTATCTTTTATTGGTGCAATTTCTGTAAAGTAAGAACACCAGTGTCACTTTCTTCTAGAAAGAGAAAGCTTGATTCTGATAATAGTTTCCGCGGTATAAAGTAGCGGAATTACAGTTAATCATTATTGCAGTTTTGTAAAATCAATTATTCAACAAATAAAAATAATAAAGAGTTAAAAGATATGAAATACTTATTTCTTAATAATGTTGCTATACATAAAAGACGTGATCTACAACTACTCGTGGCGATGTGGATTAGAACTTGTATTTTTACCACATTATTCTCCAGGCGTAGATGCCATTCAAGAATTCAGCTCAGTATACAATGCAGTTTCCTTATTCTCTGGTTCAAAAAAATCAATTTCAATTCCTTTACAATCAAGTAAACTTTGATATTCAAATACTCTAAACTTGGCAGCCTTGGAAATTAACCAATGCAATATCAAAAATACGAACCATGAAAGAACTTCATATTTGGGGCATTGATAATAATAAAATTCAATTTGGCTATAAAATTTTGACTTGCATCTAAATCAATCAAGTTTTCAAGTTCTTTAAAGCAACTAAGTGAAAGCCGGAGTAAGACACATTATATAATAGCTGCTTTAAACCTTAAAGTAAAGTTGTGTTTACCATTGTATATTAGACTTTTATTTCCTTATTCAGTTTAAAAGAAATCTCCAATATATAATTATCAGCTTAGTTAAATTTTCAAATAATCTTCTAGATTAGTCTGCATCCGTTATGCTGGATCTCAAAACTCATCAGTTTGTTATGCATCCGTTATGTTGGATTACCATCTTCAACATTTTCAAAATTTTTAGTATGGTACGAATACAGACTGGAAGATCACAATAGCTAGACTTTTATAATAGTAATCACAATAATTGAAAATTTCGTCGAATAACACCGACGGTAATGATAGCAATTTGCTTTCCATAATTACTAAAATTTTTTGAAATATTTTTTTATTTCTGGGATTCCGAGAAGGGAATGATAAAGCTTAAGTACTCTCAAAGAATTCTTCTAGTGGCATCTGATCTTATCGATTATTTTCTCCTCTAACCGTTGTATTTGTCTTTTGAAGCAATTGCATTTCCGATCCATTTTTATCATAATTGAATATGGATTGCTTTGCACTCCATGATCAGCGGGACCAATAATATCCTTTAAATCACTAGTAAACTTTTTATTTGCCACCTCATATATACTTCGTTATTTTACAAATTTAAACCTAGAAAGAGTTGATTAAGTTGATATGTCATGAGAATAGATGGCAAACATAAACTCACCAAGATTGAGGAATCCCCTGATAGTAGATATTAAGATAATATTGGCCTTGGGTATTGTTTACGAATCTTAGCTATGCCAACGCTTATGCTATTAGATACATTTATATGTGTCAGATTGGGATAGGTAATTTTCTCTAATATTGTGAGAAAGTGACTTATGATTGAGGAAATGCTGTGGATCTTCCAATGTTTCCAAGTTTGATAATTTTCTAAAGTCATACTCCCAGTGGTACAATCAATTTTCAATTTTCTTAGATTTTCTAAAGAGACGATTTTCTAATGCTCATAATCGATTTCTAAGTTTGTTAGTTTTTGTAATTCTGAAAAGTTTAGGGTAGTTTCATCTGAACAGTGGCTGATCTAAAGTCTCTTCAAGAATTTTATTGTCTCCAATGATTGATGAAAATTGGTAACTCTAGTCTGTATGAGGTACAAGCTTTCCAAATTTTCGAATGATTTGAACCAATCTGAAGTAAATTAATTAAATCCGCTATTTCTTATTGATTCCGATTGAAAATTTGAATATACCTGCAAATGTTTCGCAGTTAATCAATTAAAATGCTTCTTAATTTTGGGGAAATAATATGATTGAACTCTGAGAACAAATAGGATGAATTACATCGAATAAGTTTAAGACTATAAAAGAGACACAGCATTGATATATTGCAAGCGCTTTATTGTAATCAGAAATTGACAGTACTTGTCCCCTATTAATTAAAAGTCCAAATATTTTTGACTTAATTCAAGTTTTCAGATTGATGAAGTTGACGAACGATGAAGGCAGATCCGAAATTTACTGAGCTGTCACTAACCCATTTATCAAACAACATAGTTAATAGTTTCATTAATGGTTATTTCTCCTGCAATCTTCGTTGTCATGCAAGCATGACGCAGTTACCTATATTAACATCGCCATCGATATCTGAATGCTTTGCATTGAGAATTAATTTCGCCATCGAAGTATCTAGCTCAAGGTAACAACTACCAATTCCTTCGTTAAGATTGGACGCACAATTGAAACAGTCTTCAAGATTAAAATTCATTTTATGCAGGAGTTTCTTTTAGTGATTTGGGCACTTTAAAATATTCGTCGTTTGCCGGCATTCAACCAAGCATTTGCAACATGCGAATCAGCTTGATAATTAGTTAAATATTTCGTTAAATAGAACATCAATGACCAATGGGTAACATCAAGAACTTGAGAAATCGGATTGCTGGTTGAGAGGATATTTTAGTGAAAATTTTAGTGGCAACGATACTTTTTTTATGGATTGCATAGTTGCTTCAAAATTTTCATTTTTATCCACTTGCTTGAGAAGATCTTGTTGATACTATCTTAATTTTGCTAAAAATTGGATAATTTTGTAATTGAGTTTCTTTAGGATATTCTAGGATACACCGCTAGCAGATTTTTGTGAGTGATTAAATTAATGAGGAACTATTGCGAAAATATGGTAAGAAATTAAGAACTTGGTACACCGATCATCCTTCAAAGAAAAAATCTGGAATTTAAAAGGGTTGGTCGCTATGGGAAATCATTGAAAGTTTCACATCATTTGAGCGGACAAAAATTTTAATAAATTTTAAGTAGATAGCGAAGAATGTAAACAAAGAAAATGATTGTTTCCCTTCAAGTTTCCTAATATCTCAAGGGTATTTTGAACTTATAGTGCATTGACTGGCTTGACGAGAATTTCTCCCGCGGGGACTTTATGAATGCGTTAGTTTGTTTCAACACTTATAAATGATGATTGGTTTAACCTTGATGATTTGAATAGTGTTGATGAAGACAGAATATATTTACATAGGCAGCCTTATTGCATTATGTTAGTGTACGATTCAGTTGATGATTATCGATAGAAGAAGTCATAAGTGATCAAGATTTTATCGTCTGGGTATTTCAATGTGTCAGATTATTTGAAGTAATACCCGGAATTGATTCAAATGCAATATACGATTCCTCGGTTAATATCTGATTATGTAGAAACATCAAATTTGTATCCCGAAAAATATTTTTATTATGGAAATCTGCCAACTGTATAGGTAATAAAATAAAATCTGCTGTAGGAACGCCATCGTATAATTCATTGAAGCAGATACTCCTAGTGAATGAAAATATAATCCCATTGCTACGGTTTTGAAAAGTATCATTAACAAACTAATAATTATTATCGTTTATAAACTATTTACCACGAATCCAAGAGATACCCAGGCATCGCTTAAATTTTTCCCAATGAGTGTCTTATAGACCATGGATTCTCAATTAGCAACCGTTAAGTTCGTCATGAAAAATCATCTTGTTTTTGGAAGCGCAATACTCATTTACCTTTTAATGATTTCAAATAACAAATTAATGGATTTCTTGGCTTGACCACAGCGAAGGTTTTGGTGATTTTTATGGTTAGGGAAGATCAAAATACTGATCGAAGGAATCTTACTGAAGAATTTCACCCGAAAATGATGCAAACTCGTAGGTAATAAAGCCCCTACATTAACCAATGGAAGTACTAATCGTTGCCGTTAACTGTTCTTATATTCCTGCATAACGCTTTGTTGTATTTCTGACTGGGGATTAGATGGCCCTTGAAGCGTCGTTTTGATTTGCGGCAAACCTCGTAAACCTCGCCTGCCTGTCATTTTATATATGTATGAAATAACAATAAAGAAACAAAGTAAAAATATTAATTAAGGGGGTATATACATCTAATACAAAATAAAGAAATGTGAAAAAGTTCTAGTCCAGCTAGAATTTATAAGAAAAAGAATTATGAAACGCATCTATGGCCCCACAACGGTAAACTCCTTTGATTTCCCATCGACTGCTCTTTTAACAACGGCGCTTTCATCACCCAAGTCTCTTTTAGTAGCAGCATTTCCTTGTAAGATATTCTTCAAGCTAGAAACATAAGTGACCCCATTTGAAGTCTTCGCCGTCCCAGACGAGACATCCCACAAGCAAAATCCACCAAACGCCTCTTGAGATAACATTGGCAGAGATCTTGTCTCTGTGGTTTGAGCGTCAACGAAAAAAGCACTAACCTCAGTGCTTGACGCAACACCAATGTATATCTTCATATTCTTGTTACCCGATTGAGTTGTGACAAAATTATACCAAGTTTGCCATGAACTTTTGAAACCAAGGTCGTTATTGAATGAACAAGCTGGGTTGTTATAGAATTGAACCCAAGCGATGTCAACTTTAGCGTCTGCACTTTGCAACAAAGTGTAAACATTTTTATCAGGGTATGGGCATTGAGGAGCAGCGGACACGATAAGGGTTTTAGTGGTCCATAACGTTCTCAATTCAACGACAAGGGCAGCTAAACCGTTTTGGTTATCATTTTCAATATCGAAATCGACACCATCGATCTCTGCGTCGCCAAACGGTTTCACAGATCCTGTCCCTTTTGGATGGAACATATTATAGATGACATTAGCAGCTTGTCTACCCTGTGCATCATTGGAGACACCATATGTTCCTTCACTGGCGTCACCACCGAGGGAGAGCAAAACTTTTACACCGAGATTTTGACAAGTGACGATGTCCTTGGCGATTTGGTCACAGGTGTTCCCACCACATGCGTTCCCAAAATTGAATGATGCAGAATTCGCGTTCCAATTTTTGAGGAACGAGAGCATCACGATATCGATGTTGCCTGCTTGGCAGTAAGTGGCCAATGACGCTTGACCAGCACCCTGACCCCAATAGACTGCGTTATTCTTCCCTGATTCAGAATATTTACCTAAAGCGAGCGAAGTAAGCAACAAAATGCAAACATTAAAAAAAAGCATTATTAATTGATTGTTGCGATTGATGATGTTAGACTTGAAATTTGAGATTAGATTCAGGGCAGGTGGGGAGGTTTATATAAATGCCAATAATTACCCAATCGGAATTATAATTAGATGATTACCAGGATTCAGTTAACGTTGCCGCGCCGCAATTATTAAGAACATGAGTTACTGAATTTGGAATGATTTGGCTGTTGATACCTGATACCGTAGATTAGGAGCGGCTGTTAGGTATTTGGCGGCGCATGTTGGTCTTAATATTAATGTTATCGATATTAATGCATGATAATGCATACATCTCGTGATATACACATGATTCTGTATGGACTGTATGATGATCACGTGGATGCCATCTCAAAAAAAAAAAATTTTTTTTCAACCATAAACAATTATTATAGATTAGCTTTGGGTAATTATTATAGATTAGCTTTGCATAATATGGAGATTGGAAAACCCTCGCAGAAACAACAACCATCTCGAAAAGGCAAGAAAACTTGGCGAAAAAACATCGATCTCAATGACATCGAAGAGTCCCTTGAAATGAAGCGAACTGAGCTTCGTGAAATGGGTCTCCCAGTTGCTGAACTCCCCAGTGACCAACTATTCGAAGTGGACACCCAGGGCGAAGCCACCAACTTATTGAAACATAACGTCAAACCCTCCAAAGTTGATGAGATCTTGGCTAATAAATCGAAGGTGCCTGCTTTGGAAAACCAGAAGCTAAAGAACAAAAAGTTCCAGGGGGTAAGCGGAAAAGAAGTTAATCGATTGATGAAAGTTGCGGGGAGAACCAACGATAAGAGAATTCAAGTGGAAATGACGCAAACTGTTGCTCACTCCATTTGGGATGATCAAGAGGAGGAAGCCAAGGAGGTTGCAAGTGTCACTGGTTATACTAAGGCCACAGTTGCCCCGAAAACGATCAAGGAGAAACCAATCACTGTAAAAGAGATCGCGATGGTCCCCCACGCTGGCAAATCTTATAACCCATCAGAAATCTCATGGAAGCTGTTGATTAAGGAAGAATATTATAAGGAGAAAACCGTAGAGGATAAGAAGATCGAATTGGAAAAATTCAAGGAGAAGATCCAGGAATTGATCAAGACTATAGAAGATGAGGAGGAGAAATCAGATGGTGAAGATAAAGAGGAGGAAGAAAGTGAAGAAGAGGAAATTGGTGAAGTGCGGTTGTCGATTAATAAACCAGTTGTGAGAGTGAAGAAGACTAGAGCACAACGTAACAAACAGAAACGTCATCAAGAAAGGCTCCAATTAGAAGGGGAATTGAAAGAATTGAAGAAGAAGTTGAGAGAGCTAAATGAACTAAAAGTGGAGGAGGAAAAACCTGAAGAGCCAATAATGAAAGAAAAGAAGAGAAAACATCATAAATTGGGCACCAAGTATCATGTTATTAATGACTCGCTTGAAGTTAAATTAAGTGATGAGCTTAAAGATTCCTTGAGAAAGTTGAAACCTGAGGGGAACTTATTGTATGATCAAATGAGATCATTACAAAGTAAGGGGAAAATTGAAACACGATTGCCAGTTAAGAAAAAGAGAAGATACACACCAAAGATTACTGAAAAATGGACTTACAAGGATTTTAAATAAATTCATAACTTCATTAAATCTATAAAACATTGTATTGGCATCAGAATTCGCTGAATTTCCATTTCGTTGGCCAACCAATTTCGTTTTCACCTTTAAGTAATTTCTTCATTACTAATATACTATCATAATTGAAATAGTCCCCACTGTTCAATTTTCTATTACTGTTTTTAGTCAACAAATTGCTAGCAACATAAGAAAACGCCAATCCCAACCCCAAAGAGAAATTGCTGGAATCATTTAAAGTAGCCAGGATAATTTTAATCGAATGAATCATTAGTGTCTTAGTGTCTGGATTAACCAAGATTTGATTTTGTAAGAGCAATAAGATCAAAGTGTGATAAAGTTGGTTAACATGGGTAGCCTCAGGTGAGGCGTAACTGATTGTAGGTAATTTTAAATTGTAATTTGGCTTTGTTAAGATTGCGTACGTTGATGAGGTATCGATGACTTCGTGGAATTCGATTGTTCTTTCCTTATGCCACTGATCGATTTCTGATGACAATTCATTCCATTTTTTGTTGTAATCATCAGTGTTTAAATTGTTCACGTTATGAATAAGCTCAAGGATCTGCGCCGAGAGAAAATATAGGGAATCTTGGCATTTGGTGGAGTAAGTTGATGATGGGATAAGAATTGATTCATTGGTAGCAATAGCAAAGAAAATGTCGAGACGAACAAAAACCAAAAATAACTCATCTTCCTGGCTGCTGTTGAGTTGATATGAATTGAACAAATTAGCTAATGTTTCAAAATGACGTTTGTAACTGTTTGAAGAAGAGGTTTGTAATTGTAAAAAGAAAAGCATCAAGCACGATAGGAGAATGGTTATTGAAGATTGTTGGTGGCTGATTGTTGGGATGAGTAATTCAACGGATTTTTTGTATAACTTTTCAGTCTCTTTGAAATCAGAAAGCCTCGAAGAAAGGGCAAGGATTGAATAATATAATGGATCACTTGAAGATTTCCATTTTATTGCACTGAGCAAAGCTTTGGTCAATGACGGTGAGTATGAGATGGAAAATAACGGCATTACTTTAGTCATGAATGATTTAATAAGAAAAGCCACCTGTGAATCAGATAGGTCTGCGAGTTCATCATTAGCTATTGAATCCAATTCATTCTGGAGGATTTTGTAATATTGCTCTCTTTTGCTCAGATCATCAGTGGTGCTGGTATTACCAAAATCAAGTGCAAACTCTTCCAAGAATATCCCTGGGATGTCCAATTGAGTTTGTTTTTCTTTGTTTACTATAGAAGTAGAAATCATGAAGTTTTTCAATAAATTATGAAGTGATTTGAAATTTTGACAATCGCTGACATTTAAAAATTGAGAACATGAAGTGAATTGGAATGATTTTAATAAAAAGTCTTCTTCCTCACTTATGGTGTTATTATTATAGTCAAGTTCAGAGATTGGAGAAGCACCATCACTTTGATTTGAGAAGACAGAAGGAGAACTAGATGCTACTGAATCAGATTGGTCAACGTTCGTGGTCGTCATTAGGTCCATTAACAATGCATTATTGATTGGATCTTCTTCAACTGGCGGGAACCCGTCTTTGATGATCTGATGATAATTGGTAGCTGGTAAACTGATATCGCTAACGATACCAGATTCCAACAATGAAGAAGCAGCAGAAGCAGCCGCAGCAGAAGCAGCGGTTTTCTTTCTGTTGTTGTTGATATTGTTTTTAGCCTTGAATATTCCCCTGATAGGCCATTCACAATAAGCTCCTCGCTGTTCACAAGATTTACAGATTGGTTTAGCTTCATCGCATTTCTTGTGACGACGACGACAGGAGAGGCAGCCAGATCTTGAACGTTTGGCTTTGATTAGTTTGGTGGTGGGGGTGGACATGATCCTAATAAGATTCTTGGTGAGGTTTGGTTCTCTTAGCGTATTTTATTTTGTGGGGAGGAATACCTGATATATTTATATATGCTCGATAACATGTTTTTTGGGGATAGTTTATGCCCCCATACTTATTTCTTTTTATGATTCCTGTGCTGTGCATTGCAGTGTCAACGACCCCATACGCAAATTAAAGTGGACGGGACTTAAGTTTGGAGACGGAGGAACTATGAATTTATGTGATGTATGAGAGTAGCTATGATCTTCCGCATTTCAAATTATTCCGCCATTTTACTATGGTGCCACCATAATAAAATTGCGGGACGGATTCCGCATGGCGGATCATTCCGCCAGTGGAGAGACATTTGGTCAGACAGTGAGTGCATTAGCAGTTCACCGATATACACAATAAGCTACAGCTACATGCAATGCGATAAATGGCCATTGCAACAAATACTATGCAAGGCCAACAACAATTATATATGCTACAATGGTGCATGCCAATAATTGAATCCGTTACTATCTATTTATATCATCTAATATGAATATATCCTATTATTGTATGGGAATATATGAATAGATATATATCTTGTGCCGACATTCATTCTACTTGTTTCCTCCGCAGTTCCGGAAGCATTGCCGCATCAGGCAACAGCCAACGTCCTGCAGCCAACAGCAAACAGCAAAACATACATCACTCTGCAGCAAGTTGACTCCCCTTCTCCGCCGTAATAAAACTGCAGTGGTAAGACACCCCCTCTGCACCCCCTAACAACACAATCTGCCAGTCCATAGCAATCCCGCAACATCAAAATTCCGAAGCAAGTTCTGCTCAAATATATAGTGATTCTAACAACCACATTCTCAGTATTAACTGCCTTAATGTCTTAATCAAGACATCAGCTTTCAAGATTGTGTATGCACTCCGCAATTTTATCAAAAATCTTAACCCTTTCCCAATCCAATAAGGTGCAAGAAAGAAAAAACTCTTGCTTCTGCGAGATCCGTTGAATAAGAAAAATTTTCTTAGTTGACCTGACCCTACCGGCCCACTTGTTAGTATTTTTTAGTTAGTAGGTTGCCTGATGGGATAGAAAATCTGGGGTATCTGTACACGCTATGGCCCTAGCTAAAGCGCAACTGGGTTGACGAGTTAATACCACGACATTCCGCCAAATACCACCCCCCCCCCCCCGGCCAATAAATGACAAGCCAATAGATGGATACAGTTCTCGACAAAGAAAATACCACCTTTATTCGTTGTTGTCTTTTGGTGTTGCTTTAATGTTGCAATTGTGTGGAGGTTGCTTTGTTTTTCCCTGGCGGAGTTCGGGCCTCCCGTGCCTCCAACCATCCGCAAAAAAAAAAAAAAATGTCAGACGACCTAACCAACATGCATAATTCTCCTTCACTAAAGCGATATCCCAAAACAAACAAGAAATGGTAAAAGACATTGACATTTTCAGAAAAAGCCAGTTTCATGGTGGTACTAGCGCTGATGATTTATTCAGGAGTTGTCTCGAGCTATTCCATAATTTTCAGCCATCGCAGTACCAGCACAAGTACATTGAGTACTGCGAAAACTATGAGAGATTTTACTTAAAGGCCAGGAATAAGGAGAAAGAGATGTTACTACCTATCAAATCATTCAAATCAGTTTTATTCTTATCATTACTCTATGGGATTCCTTATCAATTATTGACTAAAACGAATATTGATGAAAATTCAGATTACGATTTTGACGACTATCATTGCAAACCAGGATTGGGGTATGACAGAATTTATGATCGAGTATACAGGGAAACCTGTGCAATCTTACCAAATGCTGAATGCTTAATTAGGGAGAGACAAGTGAAACTTAAGCGGGATATTCATGAGGCCTTGTTGAAGAGAGTTAGACAATGGTGTGACTCACCACCGGCAAAAAGACTAACATTGGGTAGGGGGAGGCGATCCAGCAACAAAGCTGATTCTTCCATTTCAGTCGGCGTTGCATTTATTGAAGAGTTACTTCAAGGATTGGAGCTTTTTTATTATTGCGATTGGAAATTTTGTTGTCGAATGGTGGGGTACCTAACTGCGAATTATCTATGGTCTAACGAGAGTTTCAATATTATGACAATCACGGTGAAATTCGATGGGGTCGGTGAAGCATTTGAGAAGTTTAAAAAAAGAGGGAGTTTAGTTGACTGCTGGAAATTTCAGCATTTTTTCAAGCAAGTTTTCATACAAATGATTTATTATAAATCACCGATTGGCGTATTAACCGATTATGAAACAACCATAATTTTCAAAATTGACGTCAACAAACCAATGGGGGAATTCAATTTCAATGATGAAGTGATAGATTATTTGACGTATGCTAATGTCGAGGTTTTTGAAACTGACAAAGAGAACACCAAACAAGCAATCTTTGGGATTTTAGATACCACACTAAATGAGATCACTAACCTTACCAACTATCTGACTCAATTGGCTGATTATTATGATAAAATATTGGAGACTATGAAGGTGTCGTATGAACTGAAGAGCAGATTATCGATATATCGATACCAATTGAATCATCAATTAATTGCTCAACTCAAAGCTAACACCATTGACAACGATAATCCCATTAGAGTATTATGTTACGATTATGTTTTGATATTGAACCGGTTCAAATTAGTTGATCAATTCAAGATGAGCTGGTATAAATCGAGCACGTTCAAATGTAAGAAAATTCTAAGTGGCGCGGAAAAATATCAACGAATTACGGTGGTTTTCAAGCCTGATTATTGTTCAGTCATCAAATGTTATGATTTCAATCGATGCTTGTACGCTAAAATTAACAGGATATGCCATATGGATTCTCAGCAATTGATGTGTCAATTTGCTTTGAAGGAGTTCTTATCATATACGATATTATCAGCAAACACTAATGTGTCCAAGTACATTCCGAAAATTTATGAGTTGGGATACATGCAAAACAATGTAATCAGCGATAATCAACCATTGGTTAGGGTGGCTCGGTTGAAAAAGTTTAACGGAGGCGGGTTGTTTATCAGAATGGAAGACTTGGGTGCAAACTATCTCGAGGAATTTTTAGCAGGCAACGATAAATGTAAGGCAAAATTACGGGATGAATTGACAAGAGCATTGAGGGAGATTCATGATGTCGGGGTGGCCCACGGCGACATTCATCGTGGGAATGTGTTTGCCAATGAATTAGGACAGGTATATTTTATTGATTTTGGGTTTGCTAAATTTAAAGGGGTTCATAGTGATGAGAAATTTGCTATAGCATGTCGACGAGATTTGGAAAAATTGGACTACTTTTTCTACACCAAGAATCTGTGTGACATAAAATCAAAATAAAATATATATTATTATGTACAACCTTTCTTTATCCTGTGATGATTCAATGATGGGCTGCTGCTGAAGTAGGATTTACCTCATTGACAAGTAAACTGGTCCTCTTGTAAGCATTTTGTATATTTTGTAACTTATCATTTTGAATGAGCGACTCAATGCAATTCTAGAATGAGATTTCGATGTGTGTACATGAACCGAGATGATATTGGATATGGACTAAAAGTTTAGCCGTTTCATATCGTCTATCGCACAATCGTAATCGAAATTAAAATGTTCTGTTCCATTGTTGGGGAGATGTGTTGTTTGAGACGTGCGGTGGTAACGCTGTTGATAGGCAGATACAGGGAGTCCCTCTTTCTGAAAATGTCATGAAGTGTTGCCTTGCGTCTGTCACTGATTCATCATCTCCACTTGACAAATCCTACTTGCTAATTGTGATGACAGAATTGTCAAAATCCGAATCTTCCATTAAGATCATTATTCTAATCAATGAAGATGTAGTTTTTTGGAGGGGCTCAGGAAAAACAACCACCGCTACGTAATTTTATATTAGCCCAAAAAGCAGCGGTACCAGGGAATCGATCAACAAATTTCATAAGCAGCTCACCACTAAGCGCTTTGAAAGTGAGATTATTGAATTCCACAAGATATTATTGTCAGGTTTCTATTTATAATGATTGAGAAAATTTTCATTGACGAATCAACAATATCGAAAGGCAAATGTGTTTCCAACCAAAATGTTTTAAGGTATTTTTGTACTCTTCGATCGCATTATTCTCTCGCATTCCCCAGAGTCAATTAATGGGCTTCGATTGATTGATATCCCATGAAACCACGGTCACCTCAGATTAGCAAAGCGGAAAATGCTACTTATTGTTTATCTTCACACTGGTCAATTCGATGCTGCGAGTTAAAATGGTGAACATCTGCCAAGCGCGAGCGCCGGTAGGTGGCTGATGTTGATACAATCGAAACACACTGCTCTACTAACGATTATGACATGCTGAAGTTCTCTTTGGGTTGTTGGAATACACCGTTGACGAAATGCAAGATCAACCCGGGATGTCAAAAATTCGTCAAGTTCCACCTTTCATATGAAAGGCACTATTCTGATAAACCACTCCAGTTTTATCTATTGAGACGTATTGGTGATAATAGTTAGCCCGATTCGCAGTTTGACATAACCCCGGTAATACCGCCTGGAATTAAGTTTTTAAAACCGATCAGTCAGGTATATAAGCAACCATGCAATCGATATAATCTCCATGTAACAAACTTTAAAATGAATACTTAAAACATGAAGTACTTTATTACCGGAGGTTCTGGATTCATTGGAAGTGCAGTAGTTGATGAGTTGATCAGTCATGGTCATGAAGTCATTGCTCTTGCCAGATCTGATAAATCTGCTGAAAAATTGAAAGCTGCTGGTGCTGAAGTTGTTCGTGGCGATCTTGAGGATATTGAGATCTTAGGGAAAGCTGCAAAGAAATCCGACGGGGTTCTCCATTTGGGGTTCATTCATGATTTCGCTAATTTTGAACATTCCTGCAATGTTGACAGAAAGGCCGTTGAGACATTTGCCAAAGTTCTTGAAGGTACCAATAAGCCACTTATTTCGACGTCTGGAACGTTATCAGTTTGCCAACCCTTGGGGCTGCTAGCCGACGAAAACAGCGTTCCATTGGGAATAGAGAAAGTTGCGCTCTTTCATAAAAGAATTGAGAATGAGTACTATGTTCTTTCATTGAAAGAAAAAGGGATTAGATCTGCTTCTATTAGAATGTGCCCAGTGGTTCATGGAAAAGGTGACAACCATGGATTCATTCCGATGTGGATGAATATTTCAAAGAGTCTTGGATGTGTTTTTTATGTTGACGAAGGCAAAAATGTCTGGCCTGCTGTCCATCGATTGGATGCTGCTGCTTTATATAGATTAGCTGCTGAAAAGGCACCGGCTGGTTCTGTTATTCATGGTGTGCAAGAAATGGGTATTGAAACTAAGGAAATCGCTAAGACTATTGAAAAAGCAATCAATCTAGAAACCAAATCGATTTCTGCTAATGAAGCAAGGGAGAAAAATGGGTTTATTGGTACATTTGTAGCGGAAAATAATTATGTTTCGAGTGAAAAGACTAAACAGATGCTTGGATGGACACCTAAGCAAATCCATCTTTTAGACGACATTAAAGAAAATTATTAGTCAAATAACAGCAATCCCAATTTAAACACATAAACATAGTAATATATTATCATTAATAATAGCCGAAAATAGCGAGCCATTCTTTTTTAATAAGACCCCATAATTTGATATTATTTTTTGATGTTCAGTTTCTGTAAGTAGAAAGCACTGTTATAGAATAGAGCCACCAACTTGTCGTGATCTGACATGCCAGATTTGGGGAACTGCACATGGAAAAGTACTGGCTAAATTGTATTGGCTCAAATTACTACTATTACACTCTTTCTTGTCGCCTTCTTCACACGGCTCACTGCGCTCGTGGGCAACGATTCATAGGTTACGAATAAGTATCGTGCGGTAACGCAAGAAAATTTTGTAGTTTGATCTTTCGTTAGCTTGCAAGAACGCGTTGAAGTTCCACCATGATGATGACTAGAATCTCCTTCGCTACTCCTGGGAAACCATGAAACCTGTCTTAGCAGCCATAGAACGAATATCAAGTGGAGCGAAGTCTCCATCCTTCCATTTCACACGGATTAACTTGCTCTGAGTAGCAGCATATGTCAATTTGGAGGTGGCACATCCATTAATAGCTCGATTGGATATAATGTCCACGTTGGTAAGTAGCAGGAGGCCAACCGGGAATCTCACTCGAAGAGTTCGTCCAAATCAGGTCTTCCACTGACTGTTATGAGAAAAATAGTAACAACGAAAATTGTGAAGATGGTGAGAGATTTTGCGACTCCGTCACCCCCAGAGGGAAGTAAGTCAAGGGGGGCAGATGCGTGTCGGAGTTAGTCAAGGGGGGATGGTGTTCTCCGGAGTTAACCAAGGCTCATGTGCGTCGGAGATATATTTCCTTTGGGCTTGTGTGTGGGGTGGTTGGTATATAATCCATCGGACTCCCCTAAAATCCAAGAAACAAGCAAGCAGTTAATAATAAATCAGGTTATATACGAGCCATGTCAAAGCATTGGAATTTCGAATCAATTGATCTAGTTGAAGCTGGGTTAAAGGCGTTAGTTTCAGGAACGCCATTTTTGTCATTAATTGATGGACAACAAGCTGTGTTCAACAATGTCACTATTCACGACCCAAAGAAACAAGTTGTTGTTGTAAGTGGAGGTGGTGCGGGTCATGAACCACTTCATGGTGGGTTTGTGGGCAGTAATTTCCTCGATGTTGCGGTTCTGGGGGCAATATTCGCGTCACCATCAACTAAACAGATTCTTACTGCTTTAACCACAATCAATTCTTTATCCAACAAGAAAGATTTTTTAATCATCGTTAAGAATTACACAGGGGACATTTTACATTTTGGTCTTGCTGCTGAGAGAGCTAAAAATCTTGGGTTAAATGTCAGTTTGGCGATTGTCGAGGATGATGTGAGCGTGGGAAGATCAAAGGGGTATTTAGTTGGTAGAAGAGGGTTAGCTGGGACTGCTTTAGTTCATAAAATTGCTGGTGGATTAGCCACCACCGAACGGAAATCTTTGAAAGAAGTCAGTGAGATTGTTAACTCAGTTGTTAAAAATTTAGTCACTATTGGTTCGTCTCTTGAGCATTGTTCTATCCCAGGGAGATCCAATGTTAGCGATTTGAGTGCTGATCAATGTGAAATTGGTATGGGGATTCATAATGAGCCAGGGGTTAAACGAATCACAATTCCAAAAGTGGGTAGTTTAGTTGAAACTTTGTTGTCTTATTTGCTTGACCAAGAAGATGAAGATAGGGGATTCGTTAAGTTTTCTGAGCATGATGAATCAGTTTTGCTTGTCAACAACTTGGGTGGAACATCTAACCTTGAACTTTATGCAATTGCCGAAACTGTATTGAATCAATTGGCTGAACGTTATCAAATTAAACCAGTTAGAGTTTACGTCGGGACTTTTGTTACTTCATTGAACGGTAATGGATTTAGCATCACTTTACTTAACACCACAACTACTGGCAGCGGTGAAAAAATTTTGTCCTTATTAGATTTACCAACTGATGCCCCAGGATGGAATGGTGCTACTCAATGGTACAGCAAGGTTTCCCCAATTGTTAAGGCCCCAACTTCTCATGAAACTCATGCAGTCTCGAACCTTAAAGTTTCACCTAGTATTGTTAAAGCCATTTTGCTCGGAGCAATTGAAAGAATCAAGAAAGTTGAACCTTTGGTCACTCAGTACGATACCTTAGCCGGTGACGGTGATTGCGGTGAGACTTTGCTCTCTGGTTGTTCAGCGATAACCAAAGCGCTCAATGACACCACATCTACGTTGTCCTCAAAATTAGATGACCCAGTGGCTGTGATATTTGAAGTTGCTAATTTGCTTGAAGATTCAATGGGTGGCACCAGCGGTGGTCTTTATTCGATTTTCATGTCAGCTTTGTCTGTCCTGGTGAAGCAGCAATCTAGTTTTAACATATCGACATTTGCCAATTGTTTGAATGAAGCCTTGGGTGCTTTGTTCAAGTATACAAGGGCAAGAACTGGTGATAAGACTTTGGTTGATGTTCTTGAACCTTTCGTTAAGAATCTAGTTAATGGTGACAACTTGGATGAAGCTAAGAAAGAAGCAATTATAAAGGCTAAAGCGACTAAATATTTGGACGCGAAATTTGGTAGAGCTAGTTATGTCTCAAAGGACCAATTCAAACAAACTAAAGGAACTGTTCATGCATCATCCGAAAATGGCAAGTATGATCTTCTCGTTGATGACGACGAACAGGGGATTCCTGACCCTGGTGCCATTGGTTTAGCTGCTTTAATCGAAGGGGCAATCAATGGTTACCAAAATAATGAATAAAAAATAAGTATTTGTGTACGAATATGTACTACCCGTGTCGGTAAATAAACAATTAAAAAAATACGTATATTGTAAATAACTTTAGATTTTTTATAAAATAAACAATAAGAAAAATAAAAAAAAGTTTGGAAGCTAGCTATGGCCCGGATTACACTATACCATTTCGCACTGCCCAATCTTCACCGCTCAAGAACACCCCAGTTGGATCAAGTTCCTCTCTAACCTTCTTGTAGGCGTCCAAATCTTGACCAAACCATTCTTCATTTTTCTTTGCAAACCCAATCATTTCACCATCTTCATAATCCCTAGCTGGATAACCATCAGGTAAATAACTAGTAGAGCCAATGAAATTTTTAGCCCAATGCGGTTTCCCATCAGCAGCAGTCAAAATCTCTTCAAAGATCTTGTAAACCTTCCCAGTTGGTGCATTCGTTCTAAATGGTCTATACATCGTCATGTTGATATACAACGTAAGTTGAGAATTAGTAATATTGGTAATTGGGGTATCTATCACAGTATTAAATTTCAGGAAGCTTGGTTTAGCCTTAAGAGTTGAAGTAGATGATGATAAACTTGTAGAAGTTAAATAACTAACAGAATCAATATTGGCCAATTTTGGTGATGAATCAAGGTATGGTTTAACATTATTACCATTGATCCCACCAATATCAATCTTGTTTCTACTCTCCAAATGTTTATTCAATTCAGTTGCTTCACCAGTAACGAATGTGTTATTACCACAACGAATTTCAACTGGGACATGAACAAAAAAATCATTTTTAGCAGCAGCTTCACTAATTGAATGATCAAGTAATCTCAAAATTTCTGGGCCATTTTGTAAAGGAGCAGCCCATTCATTAACAAATTGACTAAATAAACAATCCATATTGAATGCATCAAATGATCTTTGAATTTGAAAATTATTTGTACCACTAGGTAACCCACCTTCAAGTTGGAAATTTTCCAATTTACCAAATTGTTTGTTAAAGATAAACTTTTCTACAACTGGAGTTAATTTAGGGTAAACGTGGACACTAATCCACAACAAAGTTTCATAAAAAACTCGACCAAAGGATTCCCAAAAATTTGATGCAATCTTATTGGTAGTTGGTGGTTCACTAGTCTTAGATGCTCTCCAAACAATACATTTCTTAGTGTATGGATACCACCAAACCCTAATAAACTCAGCAGAAGTCCAAATGTTTTCCCAATTAATCAAAACATCTTCAAATTTTATAACCTGTTGAATTGATTTCAATTGGAATGAAGGAACTGCCCTAATGGTAGCCTTAACGATAACTCCAATTTTTCCCAAACTAAGTAACGCAGCTTTGAAAATTTCAACATTTTCGTCTTGAGAACAATGAATCAATTCCCCCTCACTATTAACAAGACTAACATTAACAATTTGTTGACTAACAGTACCATGGAATGATGACGATCCATGAGTACCAGTACTAATTAACCCTGCAATACTTTGATCAGAAATTGATCCCAAATTTTGCAATGCCAATTGTTTACTATTTAATTGTTCATTCAATTCAAAAATTCTAATCCCAGCTTCAACAGTAACATCAGTATACTTTTCATGAGGTTCTTCCGAGAGAATCTTATTGAAATTATCCAAATTAAGTAACCATTCATTGGTCATAGTAAGATCTGACGGCGAGTGGCCTGAGCCAACTACCATTATAGTCTTGTTCAATTTTTTCGCAAGTTTCACTAATTCGATGATTTCATCTAATGTACTTGGTTGGAAATAATATTGAGGTCTACATGAAAAAGTTCCAGCCCATGTGGTGTGGAAAAAACTTGTCTTTGCAAATTTCCTGATATTTTCAGGAATTTCGATGTTTGGTGTAACCAGGGAATTCATTACTAATTGCTATTTCTTTTTCCCCTTCGTTAGATATACCAGATTTTTTTTATCCTTGTCTCAGTTTTTCTTGTTCGGATGCGCAATTAGTTAAATGATAATTATCCATCAAACAAGGGCTTATAACCCACAGACCACGCTCGTAACCGGATCGCGAAAAGAATTAAAAAAAAATAAAATATTGAAAAATAACAATATAGGAGAGAAAAACATTAATGGATATGAGTGAATCAAGAAGAGTTCTAAGACACGCCCCAAAGCCGCATGTTCCTTTTGTGCCAGACACCAATCCTGCTCGAGCCCCAAACCATAGCTCTACGCCAACACCATCAGCGTCTTCAATATCACCAGCCGGTTTGCAATTGAACCCTCCAATGAATCCAGAATTAAATGAAGAAGTCATCCTTGCCAAGGCGATTAATGAAAATAATCAATTTGAGATCTTCTATCAACAGCAGCAGCACCACATTACCAAGAATGATGGTCTTATCCCATTCAATTATACTGGTATCCCCGGGGTTGGATTCCAATCTATTGACTTATTGCAGCGATTGAAATTTTCTTTGTTATCAGGTATTCAAAGTGAAGTTAGATGGGCATTAAGTCAGTTGGTATCAATGTCCAAGAATATTCCAAATTTAATTAACTTGAAAAGTAATCCATTTTTCGCTGAACAATTAATATTACATTTTAGCAAATGTCCATTCATTGATGAAAATGTCAAAGAAAAATTGAATTACCCATATCTTTTACAAAATGAAAGCAATGTGGGACTAGAATTGGTTGAAAATTCTCTTGATGCCGCTTTGGCCTTGAGAAATTTATCTCAAGACATTGAAAGTGCTCAAGTGTTGTCATTAAATAATGTGGTTAAAGAAACCTCAATCAGGATACTTCAAAGTGATGTAATTTTTAAAGAATTACCAGTTGGTGACACTTATGATTCAGCTACTAATTTGCTTCAGTTTACTATCGATATTATTGAATCAATTAGTTCATATATTGCACCAGCTTATAAAGATGATCCATTGTTCTTAGCATTGATGGAATTCCTCGGGAAATCCACTGATAGATCAATTATAATTTCAATATTGAGATCACTCTCAAGATTAATGGTTAGATCTAATTTATCATCGGGCAAATTGTATGCTGCAGAAAACATTAGCCAATCTTTGCTCGACAGATGTTGTTCATATCTCATAATAGAAACTGATCCTGAGTTAATATTAACGGTATTAGATTTCTTGTACCAATACATTTTACCTGGTGGAGTCAGAATCACTAATTTACTTAAATCAGTACCTCGTCAGAATTTATTAATGGATATCTTGCCAAAACTTTTGGTCTATGGGTTAAACGTTAACACTCATCCAGACTCTCTTGAGCCGTTAACATTAATAAGAAGAGTGAAAATGCCACCACCTGAAGTTGCTAGACAATTATCCGATGAATTATACAATGAGTTACATGCATTGGAAGAACCTTTGAGAGCTACGTTATGGATGAGATGTTGTTTCAAAGCTGAAACTGAGAGTGATGTCACTCAAATTTCCCTTTGGAAATCATATGAATCTCAATTTCAAAAAGAGCATTCAAAAGTGGGCGGTGGTAGAAAATTATTGCCAGCAGTTGATTTCATTAAAAACGTATCTAATGCATTCCCAAATTCTGCTGCCATGGTAATTACAAACCCAGAAAACGGTCAAAGAAAATTTATCATTAAGGGAATTGAACCCAGAGATGTTCCAGTAGATGTACAAATGGGTAATTTACAAGCTACTAATCCTAATTTATTAGATAATTCTGAAGGATTGGCTGATGCTAAGTTACCTTCCAGTCAAAAGCCAATCAAAACGTTGACTTTAGAAAAACCAAAGCAACTTTCGGAGATTGGTAACAGTACTTGTTTGTTATTAAATGGTTTGAGTGTTCAAGATAAAGGTAAGATGTTGTTGAAATCTATTGAAAAGGATTTGTTATGCAAAGTGACGGATGTTCCAGTTCTTTATAATCAATTAGTGGATTGTTTAACTGCAGTGGCTACAATGTAAAAAGAAGAATAGTTTCTCTTTTGTAAAATAACTAGAATTATAATATTATGCTGATCACTGAATATAATTTGAATTGTAGATGGAGGTGTAAGCCTGGTTTAACATGCATGATTAAATTGCAAAATGATATTCTCTACCAAATAAAAAAATCTTAATCTTTCATTCTTCAAATTCTCCTTTCCATTGAAATTCATCCAGAAGAAATAATACCTACAGATGGTAAATTTTTGGAATTGTCACCATCGCTATTATTCAAGATCATTTGTAGATTGGAATCTCAACAAAGCTTTGTTCTATTTGAGGCCTTTATGAATTCATTATCATCATGCGAGAGGAAAGCAGGGTTAAACAGCTTGACTCTACAAAATTGCCATTTACTATGTAGCCCTAGCTGGCGAACTGAGGAAATGGAAATTTCAATTTAGAAGCGGATTTAATTGTGAATAACTAATTCATAAATTTGAGGAGTCCACATATCTATCGACTTTTCAGAGATACGATGCCTTCATTCATTCAGAATATGTCGACTAGTGCAAGCGCCAACAAGATTCACCCAAAGTGCAGCCATACATTTAATATTTCAAGATTAGGAATAGCGGTCAATATCCTTAGCGATTGCCACGAAACTAAAAAAATTAAACAATGATTTCCCATTGATTAATAGTGATTTTTCAAGAATCAATCCAACAGGACCCAAACTCCAAGAGAAAATAATGATATAGCCATTAATCGTTGGGTACCGAAACCTGACACAATCCATTTATTGCTTGATATTCCAATTGAAAATATTAAAGCATTAAGATTGAGCAACCCTCATTACAATGGTATATGACATTACCGAAGCTAAATATGAAAACTCAGTTTAATTGACCATTATTCATTCTAAGTTCACTACCCGAGATATAATCAAGTTCAATTTGCCAAGATTAAGGAGTGTAACTCTTCACTGTAAAGGGGGAATGGCAAAAGTTAGCCAGAAATTGAATAACATACAAAACACTGAGAGATTCACCTTAAAAATTTGCTGTGGTCACTACTTTAATATTGATGCTAGCGGCCAGTTTCAACAAATTAAAATCTCTAGTCCCAGGAATTCATTATGAAATTATAAAATTTGGAGGCCGTTTCCGAGCACCATCATCAATCAATTCAATCAACTCAAAAGCCACAAAAGATCTGAAATCGCCAGAAATTCTAATGTTTATAATGCCGCGCAGAGATTGATTTGTTTCATAACCATTTTGATGGTATTGGTTTTAAAAATATCAACGAGACTTCTACTGACTCCTAGAATTACACAGAACTCGATCATCTAATTGCTAATTTAGCTGAATTCCAGTTCTTAAGAATTACTATTCTATTTCAAGAGCCTACTAAATTCGCAACGCCACGCGAAGGATTCCAATTTGACGATGGTTTGCACATGTGACTACCTAAAACGCTTCAATTAAAATATCCAAATAGAGCATTACTTCAAAGACGAATCTGAAGATAAAGTTGATGAGTTTTTTTTTGGATATCTTTACGGATTATCACTCGATTCTGACTTTTATCGATAGCTATAGTAATGTTGCAAGACGATTATGATTAGGAGCATCAATTCTGAAGACGGTTTCTTTGATTCTCAACAACACTAGTGGCTCCCCAAACGGTTCAAACAGTATCTCACTGATCATTTCGGCACCAGTTTTGAGAAATAGTGGCATATTATATTTCAATCCTTCAGAAGATGGGAAAGATTTAAACATTAAAAGAAAGCATCATTTTTATTAATTTTTCGGAAATGCAGAGATTTCTTTAAGCAATGTTGGGAAAACGTGCGCCAGTAAATTTTGGCAGTCGGTGGCTCTCCGGGTGACCGGATGTTAACGGCGGTTCAAAATTTTTAAAAGATGTTTGTTAATCGGTATTGCTTTACTTACCCTCGAAAACATCAAATTTTACCAACACCGACCCTATAGAATAAACAACCATAAAATAGCATATAATGTCATCACAATCCTTGGTTAACTCAAACTATGAAAGAATTGCTAACACTTTGGGTCAAGCGCTACACTATAGCGAACCATCCAATGACTCACCTATTCGTCAGGGGCCTTATGGTCCTCCTTCCGAAAATCAAGTGAATCCAATACTTACTGGTGGGCCTACTGCACCTCCAAACGCGTTAAGCGAAGGGCCACTGAACCCTCAAACTCCTGAACCGACTGGTAATCCACACCATCACCACCATCAACATAATCATCCTGGACATCACCATCATCCAGGACCGGTAGCAGGTGCTGGCAAGACAATTCGAGTAAATAAACCTGGACAAAGATTTGGTGCAAAGAAACGTTCATGGGTATGGAATTGGTTTATTCAAGATGATGAAGATCATAATTTAGCTACTTGTGATCAATGTAATAGAATAGTTAAACGATTGCCTAGTGATAAGGGGTCACCAAAGAAACTCAGTGAACATTTGAAGACTCATAAAATTTATAAAGATTCAATTAATCCAAGAAGACCAAGTTTGTACATCGGTACGACACCATCAGTGGATGATACTGCCAATGGGTTTTTAGATGCTGCTACTACTGCTGCCACCACTGCTGCTGTTGCTGCTTCAGCTGCTGTAGCGGCTGCTGCTGGCAATGTTGGTGGTCCTGGTGGGGTTGGACCTGATAATTTTGATACTTCTCCATATTCCCAAATGAAGTTTCATCATAACTTGATGAAATTCTTGCAAGATAATAAATTACCTATTACTACAGTTAGAAGTCCAAGTTTTAGACAAATGGTGTTCACCCTTAGGCCAGAATCAGTTCAAGATTTGAATGAATTGAATGCAATGTACCTGAGTTTGGCTGAAGTGATTAGAAATGAAGAAAGGCTGGGCCAACAGGGAACAGTTCAAGGAGAGCTGGTCCAAGGGACTCCTTCTAAGAATGATGCTGCTCATTTGGCAAGTGCTAGTCAGAGTTGGGCTCTCTGATTAACAAGACAAGAAACGAACTCAACGTCGCATTTGACGATTCTTTGTTACCTTGTTTTCCTTTTTTCTTATTTGTTATTTTATCTTTTTTTTTTTTTTTCTGATTTATGGGCAGGGCTAGTAATTTTCACCGACTATATGTTTTGTAATTATACCAATTTATCTTTAATTATATTTATATTATTTACTGGAGCGATTTCGGTGTAGTATTATTTGTGTGGCTTGTGTGTCTGGCGCGTTGGTGGCGGTGCAGGAGATCTATCAAAATCAAAAGATCGGTTTCGTATTAATTGAAAAAAAGAAAAGTACTCCCTTCTACAGATTAACTGTTCGTCAAACTTCCTATCTATGTTTCAAAAATTTTCACAGTTCGGGAAAAACTTACAAGACGAAATCTCCCGGTTTAGTGAGAATCAAGGCCAACTGGATCTGGGAGATAACAACGGCAATAAGAATGGTAATAGCAGTCCTGGATTATTTGGAGGGTTATCTTTGAATTCAAGTACTACATCAGTTGTCGATGAGAAGATTCTCTACAAGAAGACGCCCAATCCTGAAGAGATCGAAGCTGGGATGAAAGACGACAATGAAGAAGAGGAGACTGAGGTGAAAGAGAAAGGAAAAGAGAGCGACGAGAGAAGAGCTAGCACAGCCACCACTGGCACGACGGCCGCCAACATCAAAACTACCACTAATGGTGGACCTTCGGAATCAACGGAGGAAGTGAAAGATGAAAAGGAGAGCAAAACTGAAGAAGATAACACCATTAAGACTAGGTCGTATTCACCATCACCGGTCCCTACCGTTCCTGTTCCCACTGATCCTGAACTTAAAGCCAAATTGAGAAAATTTGAAAAATATCAAAAGAAGTACCCAGTGCTATTGGATGCCTACAAGATTGAGAAGAAGAAAAGTGAATTAATTTGGAAATTTGAGAAAGTATTGAAGGAAGAAACCCCAGCGACGTCAATTCTAGATATTGATGGGTTTAAGAATTTTATTAATTCCTTGAATTTGAAAAATAAGTTGTTGAATGAAGAATTGAGAAATTTCAATAATAAGTTAAACACGGCAAATAATCAAATTTTGGAAAATAATATTAAAATTGAAACATTACAGAAACGTAACGAGGATTTGGAAGCTCAATTATCCAAAGAAAAAGATTCAGTGGAACAGAAATTGAATAGCAGTAACAGTACGGTCAATGAATTGAAAAATAAGATAAAGGAATTGGAAGATGCTAGGAAAGAAGAAGCAGTGAATGAAGAAGACATGGAAAAGAAAGATGACATAATAACGAAGAAGGATGAAATAATATCGGAAAAAGATGAATTGTTGACTTCAAAAGATGAAACCATCAAAACCAAAGATGATAAGATAGCAGAATTGGAAAACGAAATCAACGACAATAAAGTTTCAGAAGAGGAATTGGCCAAGCTTAGAGAGAAATCCACTGAATTAACCAAAAAAGTTGAAGATTATGAAGAACAGTTATCGACTCAAAATGGTAAACTTCAGACTGGTCAAGATGAATTAAATAACGTGAAAAAATCATTGACAAACAGTCAAAAATTGGTTACATTATTCAAGGAAAAATTGAAAGTGAGAGAAGGAGGCAATGAAGGTGATGAAAAGTCTAGTGCGGACGCTGAATTCATTGAGTTGAAAATCAAGTACGATGAACTAACCAAAGAAATGGATGTTTCCAATGAGAAAAATGCAGAATTAGCCAAAATCAAAAAGGAGTTGGAATCTGAGAAGGAAGGACTTGAAGATATGTTGAGAGAGGTAGGTAATGATTTAGTGTCAGCCAAGGATGAGGTGAAATCTATTCGAAAACATGTTGAAGAAGTCGATTCGTTAAAGGATCAACTTAAAAACAGTGAGAAGTTATTGAAAAATTACGCTGAAGTTAAGCTCAGCTTGGCTAATTTGGAGCAAGATTATAGTGGCAAAGAAATCAATTTTAAAAACACAATTAATGACTTGAATGACCAAGTGAAAAATAAAGATGAAGTTTTGGAAAAATTGAAGAGGACATCAAAAGAATTTGAAGCTAAATTGAATAAGCAAGAAGGGGAGTTGATCAAATTGAAAAAAGAAGTTCCTGATTTAAACAAGAAAATTAAAGAAAATCAGAAAGCTATTGATGCTAAGACTAAATTGGTTACTAAAATGGAAAAGGAGACGACTAAGCTTAAGAATGACCACACTAAAGAGAATGATAAGTTGACGAAGGAAAATAGCGACCTCAAAGCTGAAGTTATTGAATTAAAGGCAAGAATTGAAGAAGCTGAGAAAAATTCTAATCAAGGCACCTCCTTGAAATTGGAAGTGGTTACATTGAAGACGACGCTAGATCATAAATCGAAAACTATTGAAAAGAATGAACAAACTATCAAAGAAAACAAGGATTCTATGAAACAATTGAATGATGATATAGTTAAATTGAAACTTGACAATAACAACTTGCAGAATTCTGAAAGATATTTACAGGATAAGTTGACTACATTCACTTCGCAAAATAAACATTTAGAAAAGATTCGTGGTGAATTGACTGAAAAATTGGAAATTTATAAAACTGACAAAGAGAAATTGATGAGCGATAATGAGAAAATATCAAAAGAATTTGAAAGATTGAAAATATCGAAAAATAATTCTAATGATGCTGTTGATTCTGTTAGGCGACAAAACGAAGAAGTTAATATGAGATATCGTGAGTTGGAAGTTAAGCTAGAGACAATCGAAGAAGAGTTACAAGAATCTAGAAACTTACTTCAAGCAAGAACGAGGGAGACTAACACTATGAGAAGATTACTTTCTGATGCTGAACAAACAAAAACTAATGATTTGAAAGATTTAAGCGATGAAGTGAAATTGATGAAAGAAGAAAAAGAAGAAATCAAGCAGCAGAATTCTTATAACTTAAAGAAGAAGAATAGAAGAATAGAAGAATTGGCAAATGAAATTACTGAATTGCATGATCATTTACAACGAGAAGAGACTGCAAAACTACAATATCAAAACAAATTGAATCAATTGATACAAGAAAACCATGTTAAAGATGTGGCTATCCAACATGTCGTGGCACCTACAGTTGGCGAGGATAGTTTAATTGTGGGTAAATTGAAAGAATCCATCAAAGTTAGTGAAATTAAAATTAGAGAATACGAACATTCAATAAATAAATATCAAAGATTGAATGATGAATTATCATTGAAAATTGATAGATTGACAAAGAATTATAAATTAATAATTAATCAAAATAAATCATTGAAGGAGAAGATGTCTAAATCTCCTGCAATTTCACCAGGTTCATCAAGATCAAATTCTGTGATATTAGATGCCTCGCCAGTAGTGGGAGCAGGACAACCCCAATCAAATGCAGGAGCAGCCAGCAAATTAAATAATGAGAATATTGCATACATTAAGAATGTGTTGTTGGGATTCTTGGAGAAGAAGGAACAAAGGAAACAGTTGTTACCAGTAATTTCGTCGTTATTGATGTTGGATAACTCCGATGAGAGGAGATTAATGATTGCATTGAAGTAGGACGGGAGATATCGTTGTCGTAGTAATGATTTGCTCTCTATATATATATCTATGAAAGGGAAAAATAAAAAAATTTTTTTTTTTTTGCCAGGAACTCCTTAATTTTCTCCTCCTATATAAAATCACCTTAAATAAATCAAAAGATGAACAAGAAGGTAATTATTGCCAAAGACCCTCAATTGGATGAGGAATTGATCAACAACCAATTCAATGAAGATACCTTGATCGCCAATAGGGCACTTTCTAGCCGTGATGGCATTAGCGCTGATGTTGGTGTTGGTCGTGCCAGCGCGAGCGCCACCCAGATCAAAGAAGAGGCAGATAATCAACTCAGTGAAGCTCCTCGAGTTTTCATTGTTATTCTCAATTTATTCGCGAACTTGCTCGCCACTTTCTTCATTGGTGTTATCCTTATCTGTTTCGACTCACGTATTTTCATCATCAAATTCTACAAATTCATGTCGATCTTGCACTTACACGTTATTGAAATTTTTATATTCATGTCTATGGCGTCTATTAAACTCATCTTTACAACAATATCCGTCATTGCCAATTACTTGAATGTACCATACAATTCATCCCAATCATCAATAAGACATCCGGAATTGTTGAAATACGATAAAGACAGATATTTGAGTTTTAGTTTATTGAATTCATTGTTCTGGAGTGGGAGCAGTATCTCCGCAACTAAAGGATTGAAAAGTTTAGCTATTAATGAGGCCGGATACGTCAAACCTGATAAATTCATTCAATTAATCAATGAGGAATTCAACACTGAAACTACCATGAAGCCGCATAAGAAAGAGAGGAAGCTCAATGCTAAGACTGGCGGTTCAGTAAGACGGTCAAAGAAAGTATCAATGAACAAGTTCAGAGGGTGGAAGAATTTTCAAAAGAAACAAAGTGCCCCATTGAATGACGTTGTCAATTTCGCTTATGAGAATAATCATACTTTGGATAGCTTGAAGAAATTTTATCCACCAACACCACCTGAGATGTCTAATACCCCAACAAAAATTGCTATTACCTCTGATAGCTTGGAATGAAAAATCTATTCTGGTTCCTGAGTTTTGCCATTTATTATATTATATTATTTATTTTCTGATTAATGCAAGCACGAGTAGCGTGACTGTTAATAGTATGAATCCGTAAATGACAAATTTATCCCTCTTACTTTCTCGACTGAAACAATTAACTGAGATCGCTTGAAAAGCCAACTCTTTGCCTTTATCTAACTTGAATTGTTGTTGACACGTAAGTTTTGAACAGAATGAACAATCACTAGAAAATTTCAGGTTCGGCCATTCTTTAGTTATGCGATCTTTGACTTCCTCAGTAATTGGGAATAACAAATAGGAAAGATCAGTTTGGTCTTCACAACGACAAAGAGAAGACCCCAAAGAGCTGATAGCCAACGAAATGACGGTTATCAGTTTCTTTGGAAGCATTTTTCTATCTGGCCTACATATAAAGTGAATTGTTGTGAAATCAATCACTAGTGAGTAATGAGAAAGTTTCAAACCGCCAACGCGCCCATACACCTGGTGTCGGGGTGTCTTCTACAACTTTTGCAATACATTCTCAAAATTGTTCGCTTGAGGACGTCAAACCATAATCATCAAATAATAAAGAGAGGCGCCCTCTTCTTTCTCTGTAGGATGATCCTCTGTCTATTGATTCTCACTTAGCTCCCGACGCTCTGTCTTACAATCACAAAAAAAATCCAATATAGTGTTATTATCCATGCATTTCTTACTTAACTAAAAAAGTTCAATTTTTCTATTTTTCAGCTTGTTTCAAAACTTCTTCAAGACCTGATTGATCTGGGTTGGTTTTACCAACTCTAAGAGTACCACTGGTTAAATGTTTTGTTGAAAAGTAAATAGCAGAACAAACGGCAATCCCCATAGCTAAGAATAACGGAGTTAATTCCACTGGAACTTTTAGACCTGATTTTTTAGCGGCAGCATTCATCAACTGTTGAGTTGGTCTCATTGCTTTAAATTGAGTTCTTCTAAATTGGGTGAATGGGGTTGGGAACATCTTTAATTATTTGTTTTGTTTCTAATGAATTGAAAGATTGATTTTATTCGGTTAGATTTTTTTATTTTTTTTTTTTTTTTCTGGTGTGATTTTTCCGCAATTTGAAAAATATGATTGGTGGGTGGGCTCATAATCGTGATAACAAGTTGTCCCAATCGAGCGGGTCTAATGCAGGTAAATAAACATTTGACGTTTTCTATATCAATGGGCTCCTTATTCAACTGCAATATTCTGTAAGCTGGACCTTTTCTATCTTGAATGATTCTCTTGGGAATGACTCTAAATTCAAATGCCAAATCAATCATAAACTTATTTAACTTAAATAGTTCAACCAGTCAACCATGAAATCTAGTTGAACTAGTGTTTAGTTTTAGTATTTGTTTTTCTGGCACAATTAAATCAGATCCTAATTCAGATCCTAATTCTCAAATGAATCCGCTTACTTATAGCAAACGAAGTCCTAAAGAAAGTCCAGAAGAAGATTGAAGAAATACAGAAAGCAAAATAATCAGAGTTTGAAGGGGCTTATCAGGAAACAACCTAAATATTCATATCATCCGCAATATTTAAAAGTGCTATGACTACATTTGTTAATTTCCACAACAACAAAAGGATGGGCGAAAGCAGGAGAAACGTCATGCGTCTGTACGAAGAGATAATGAATTGAAAGAACAGTTGAAGAATCAGGACAAACTATTAGATGCTAATGATGTGTTTTATGATCTACTGTGGCAAATTTAGTTCAAACATCTCTGCTAGCCAAAGTTGAAAAGTATAAGTTATATGAACTTCAGTAGTTAATCAATGTTGCCAATCGACACTTATTCTAAGAAATCAAAATTATTATCACCAGCGTGAAAGACTTCGTTTAAACAGTGGGGGCAATTGAATAGACAGCGATTCACATGGTTCACACTGTGAAATAAAGCAAAGGCTGTTAATATGATACTCCATGAGAATACTAAGAACATCTCTTTGGAAGTTATAACTAGGGAGCCCGGAAAACCTAAGCCTGAACTCATTGAAATACAAAATCATCATAAAGTAGTCAGTATGAAAACTAATGTATCACATTCTTCATTAATATTTTGTAGAACTACGCTATATGGTATTTGAACACAAGCTAGCATCAAGTCAATGATGTCTCCTGATATACTGTATTAGTAAGTAATATTTTAGCGTAATCATAGATTTCATTAAGGCTTATCAGATGAAATTAAAGGTTCTGGATATTTATCTCTAATAGAATTAAATGATAGAACTAACATGATAGCTCTTAACTTTTGAAATCCTATTTGGAAACATCTTAATGGCATCAATGCTCTCTCTATCAATCCTGTCGCCTCCATCGCAGATCACAATTACTCGCCACTTGGCAAATTCAGCCATGTAATCTGTCAACCCCCTCAACAGTTCAAATTGTGATTGCCATAATACCAATCTCGTTATAAATGGAAAATAACTTAGCCATTTCACTTGATGGATAGAATCAGTGATTTCATTGCGCATTAAATTAAGTGTTTGCAAATATGAAACTTCAGTTAAATGACTGAAGTCAACTATTGTGCCACCTCTGAATCTCAACTCAACTAGATTATGCAATCCACATAGACTGAAATTCAGTATCTTCCCGTATTCTACCTGCAATATCTTTAAATTTTCCAATCCATCAAAGCTTAGCGATTCTCGGGAGCCCACTTTGACGTGAAGTTTCTTCAAGTTTTGCAATCCTGCGAATGGATTAATTTTTGGTGAATTACTCAAATTTGCCCTGACAAAGTCAAGAAAGTTCGAACTAGTAAGTTGTGCAAAAGCACTAAAATTTGCGTGAGTTATATTGATGGATCTCAAGTTCTTTAAATACGTTCCCCAATACGTATGCGTCTGTCTGACTTCTGCTGATATGTAGTTCTAATAAATTAGGTAATTTCACTATTTCTGTACAGCCCAAGATTCTATCTAAATCACAATTTCTGATGATTAATCTTTTCAAAATAGCAGATGAAAGAATAATATCATCATCATTTCCTATAGCTTGAAACAAACAACGTGCAATTCTCTTAGGATTCATCACTCGTTCATCCAAATTCTTAAAGTCAACACTGATATCGGAAAACTTTGTCAAACTAAAATCTGGATCCTGGGATAACCAATTTGTAAATTTTTCCAATGAATTTTGACTTTATTGGCATTGACACTTCGATCAAACACTTGTCTTATATCATCTTGGATTTTCATTTGAAATTCAGGGTCCTCATATCCCTGTTGAGCATTGCTATAGTTCATGTAATTAATCTCCTTAACATATTTTAATAAGTCAGATTCAAGAAACTTTTCAAATTTCGTGGCCCGAGGGCACAACAACATTCGCTCACATAGCGGTTTCTTCCTAGTATTGGATTCGTATCTACCGTGTCAATATTGAACTCAAATAACTCTCTATAACCTAAAATTGGAGTTTTCCGTTGATCAGGCTGAATTCTTACATGCTGAAACACCTTTAATTTGAGTTCTATGATCCAAACCACAGTGATGCTGTTAGGGATTTTCACATCGCTTATACTCTCTATTAAAGCAATGGCGTCACTTATTTTGCAATAATCATAAATTTCTGATATCAACTCCTTTGGGAGTTTTAATAATTTGCTATCTTCCATTATGTCATCACCAATTCATGAATGGAACATCAAGTTATCGTCGTAAGAACTTGTCTAGATTTTGCGAAACGTCAGATGTCATTTATACAGCCAAAAAAAAATAAAAAAAAAAGTTGATGACGTTATTATAGGTGGCCCGTTATATTAGAACCTTTGCATTATCTTTTCATCTGTTATTTGCGTTTGAAGATCGACTAGAGTATATGATAGGGTACCCTGAAATTCCACAATCTCTTCATTCCACACATGTCTCTGAATTGGGTGAGCCATGGTCGCACTGCACTTTGATATCCAAGTAATAGCGCAGCCTGCAAATTTGAATACAAATCCAGGGGTTGACTTTCTCGACCCTTTAGCACTCGCGCACTATTGCCAAGACTCTAGCTACTCTATGAAAATCTTTCGTCCTAAACGCATCTATCAAATGCATTTTTACTTTCTCAATAGCAAAAATATTGTTTCGAATGATCAGCAAATCATCAACATATAAAGTAACAATAACAAAGGTTTTCTCAGACTTTCTTGAGTAAAAGCAATATTTCAGCTTGATTTCTTTGAAACCCAAGTTCCGGCAACACTTCATTAGTTCTTTCATTCCAATAAATAACGCTTGTTTGAGGCCATAGATGTACTCGATCAAGTCAAGTACCATATTCCCTTTTCCTGTAGCTTAGTGTCCTTGAGGTTGTCGCATGCAATGATCTCCATGAAGTGATGTATCAAGGAAAGCAGTATTCACATACATTCTGGTGAACCATAAGCTCCATCTTAGCAGCAATAGAAAATAAAATTCTGATAGATTGATACCGGACAACCGGTCATCATTCCTGTTTCAATCTGAACTGGATGAGCCATTTTCATGCCGATCAAACAGAACATTAACATAAATGGCCCTTTCTTCAACGACAGGAATCATCAATACTTGCGGTATCCATATTTTGATCAGCAGCCTGGGCATCATTATTCTAACTTGTAGTAGCATCAGAATCTTCATTTATTTCAACACCAGCACAATCTAAGTCAGGATCACAGCGAATGGGGCGCCTGAAATTCCACCAGCAACTCCTCCAGTTCCATTGGAGATAGTATTTTCAACATCAGACACCACGGACCCAGCGAACTCATGATAATATTTCAGTTCATCAACGAACTTGGCTGGAGACAACAATTTTGCCGGCGAGACTCGGTGATGTTCTTGTTAATCGAACGAGAGGAGGTACGATTAATCAAGTAGGCAGTAGTGAATACTGCTTCTAGCCAAAGCTCTATTAAAGCAGCACTCAATAAGGCTCTTGGCGAGACTGTCACAATGATTTCATTAGAACATATACATATATGTGAAAGTAATGATTTTGGAAAAAGACTCAGTTTTTTTTTTAAAAGTTTAATCCAAAAAATAAAGTAGAAATCTAAAATTTTTAATAATATCTTGAAGGCCTGCCATTATGTTCATAGAAACGCAGGTATTCGTAAACATTATAATTTATCCAACCCATTAAAATTATAATCTTGCGCGAATTCGTTCCTATTTACAATCAATTCTTTTAAATTTTCAATCCCTGAAAGTTTATTGTACCTGGTCTTTATCTAGTGATTAACCCATGAGTTGCAATCTTTTCAAGGTTTCCAATGTTTTAAAATTTTCAATTCAACAATGCAATTCGATTTGACCTTGTGGTCAATTTTTTTAGCGAGTTCAATGGTTTGATGAGTATTACCGACGGAAAAATGATTTTCAGGAAAACTAGCACCTTTCAAATTTTGAAATGATTTAAAGCAACTAGTTAGAATTTTTGACATACCATTCTATTCGAAACATATATCCTCGGCGCTCTCAGAGTTTGTCAAGTTTTCAATCATTGACATTAAACAATTGTATACCTATAATAGTTCCAACTTATGCAATAAAAATCGATTTTTCCACGCCGGCTACCAGAATCAATAATTAGTTGACTGTAATGATATAACGTTATTTTGCTAAAATTTTTGAAAGGGTACTCCAACTTTGAAATACTTGTCCAAATTAAGAAACGTAAAATTAACATCTGAAAAGTAGCTAAATTTCCTACCTGGATTCTTAAGAAGCTCAGATTGCGAATAAGGTGATTCAACATTACATATCTTCGCGTACATTTCTTTAAGAGATTAACAATTTGCATAAACACTGCTGGTCCATAACTGAGTAATGATCAAGTGTTCCATGGCGGTTACTTCAAGACAATATTTTTTGATATCCTGCAAAATCTCAATTTCTCTGACACGCAGAACATGGATTTACGGGCTAAATTCGTTGTAATCTTCATCTCTCTAACAATGACAACTGTCATCGATTGGACATTCATGGGATAGTTTGTGTGTCGCGAAACGTGAATAAGTCGGGCAGTCTGGAGTAATCTTTGGTGAATTTCATGAAATAACACTTTTTGAATAATCTGTCCCGCAAATCAGAAAACAATTTAATGGCAATATGTGATTCATCCAAACTTTTGATTAAGAGAAACATAGACAATAAAACGATAATTGCAACTCAAATCAATCATTTTCTCTGATCATGGTATTAGCCTGAAAAAAAATTGTCGAAATTGCGTAGTTAAAAAAAGAATTTTCTTTGTTCGAAAGGATAGCCCTGTTCCAAGATTTTGGACAATCGCATGCACAACTCAACATCACTGACCACAAAAGGTCCAATCGCTGCGAATATGATTGCCATAATTTATATTTATCTCTAAATAATGCAATTTGAAGAAATATTTAGAAGATGGTGTATTGTTCTTGTTTTTCTTTTTCGCGTCCACTTCCCAATCATTTCCTTGAGTTCCTCCGTATTTTTTATGTTACGGAACACTTATGGACATTTTTATGGAATTTTTCACAATGTCTGTGAATTCCTTCACAATCACATCATCAACAATTGAAGCTCTTTAATTTAGTTTGAAATTTCTTGAGCGAATTATTTCCAATTGTAAGTCGGTATGTTTGTTTTGCTTGATCAAAAATGAGACTGAATTCTTTTCTATGTAAAACCAATGACTAAACTGCTAAAGTTTCTGGGCATGAAGAATTATTAACACAATTACTAAATGTCCATAATCTCAGTACTAGGGAATTATATTCATCATCAAACCGATGAGCTTCACGTTCAGAAAAATATATACATTCGTGATTATTAAGGCAAAGATGTATTTTACATGATATTTCAATATGAAAAACTCTATTTCTATGACTATGTACATTATTAGAAAGTTGAATATAGAATATAGCTAAATCGAAAATTCATTAAAGTGTCTATAATTTCTCATTCTACCAGTGACTAGCTATTGACTATGGCGTCTTTCACAACCTCAAACGTCAACCAGCTCACTGCCATCGAAGGAATGACTTTAAATAAATTTGCTGTCAAGCCTTTATAGTATCCTCTGAAACCTTCCTTCTTGCCTATTGTAATCAATGCGTCGGCAACCGACTTGTACTCGAATCCCAATTCTTTATTACCCATAGTTAGCACTTGGAATCTTCTTCTCAATAAATCAAACGGATAAGTTAGTGTTTGAGCAACGGCACCAGCAGCTGCCCCATTAAGCAAATGAACCACTGGGTTTGTATTTTCCCATAGCACTTTCACTTGTTCATAAACTGCGAAATTTATCGCCACGTAAGGTGCTACTCCAAGCGTAGTTGGCCAGAATCCTCGATACAACCCCATTATTCCACCTTCATGACGGTAAATTTTCTTAAACAAAAACCAAAATCCCGGTGGTTTTTCTATACTGGTGTTTACTTTGGATTCTTTTAATTTTGATAAATTCTGAGCGGTCTGGATCGAAAGTCTGGTTCGAATAAGATCTAGCGGGTATGTCACTAGTACACTAAGAGTTCCTGCTACACCACCACTGGCTAATCTTGCACTATTCGTTAGCTCTTTTTCATGAGTTCTTGCTAAGATTTCAGATTTCATGTATTGGAAAGTTACAAATTGCACTGCTTGATAAGGGAATATCCGAAGGCAGTTTAATCCATTCCCACGAAATAACCCAACAAAACCTTCTTCTTTCCACATGTGGTGAATAGTAGAAAATATCCCATTGTAATTGGCACTTCCTGGCCCTTGCACCTGAAATAAAATTTTCGCTCTTTCAAATGGTGATACCACAGTTCTTGAAAGGGCACCAGCAATACCTCCGCTTATAAACGAAGCTGCCAAGTCTTGTTTAAGAAATCCTTTGACTTCGCTTATTGGGAGGACTTCAGACATTAGATCTATAAATCAAGATAGGAAAAAGAAATCGTTTCTGATCTTTGGGTATTTTTCATATTGTGGAAAGACCCAACGATTTGGGTGGAAAAATTTACCTGCCCCATAAGAATGGAGTAACGGATTGGCGGAAATCTCCAAATAATCAATTGGAAATTAGACTAATATGACTTTGGGAATCCATGACAGAATAGTGACTACAATCAATGAATACTAAAACGAGTGAAATTTGTTTGCAATTTAATGGGAGAAATCTTCGAATATTGGGAACCAATTCATTACGATAACGCAAAATATCTTAACTGAACTCTTTATGTGATCACTAGATTTCCATTCATTGGAGGCAATCAATTACAGATTTGAAGAAAAATATCACCAGATCTTATGACCTATTTATTTATTGATAGTTTAATTTTTTTTTAGGCAGTTACTCGGCCAAGTTATTATATACATTTGTAACATCATCCAAATCATCCAATCCCTTAATCAATTTCTCCAATTGTATTTTTGTATCTTCGTTTTCCACAGTCACCAATAAATCTTCATTAGGATCATAAGCAATTCCAATTTCTTTAATCTTAAATTGCATATTTTTGATACTTCCAGCAACTGCACCAGTAGCCGCAGGATCGGTGGTTATTTCAACAAATTCTTCAACCATGGGCATGATATTTCCATTCTTATCCTTCTTTGGTTCTTCTTCATTTTTGTAAATTTCATAATCTTCACCTCCACTTTCAATGACTTTCTCAAACACTTCATCTTCGGTTAATTCATCAGGCTTTTCAAATATCACATATCCTTTTCTTGTAAAATTGAATAAACTCGGCGACATATTGCCTCCATATTTAGTGAAAACCAGTCTCACTTCTCCAATAGATCGGTTTTTATTATCAGTCAATACCTCAACCACGAATGCCACCCCAGCTGGTCCGACACCTTCATACACCATTTGATCAACTTGCTTCTTGTTATCTCCGACACCTGCACCACGTTTAATAGCATTTTCAATGACTTTCTTAGTGACGTTGGCCTTATTTGCAGCCTCAATTGCTGCTGCTAATCTCACATTCTGTAATGGATCTGGTCCTCCCAATTTGGCAGCTACTGCAACGAAGTTGGCATATTTATTGGCTACTTTGTTCTTCTCAGCATCGTTCTTAGCTTTATCGTGTTTAATCGTAGACCATTTATTGTGACCAGAAAGTTTGAAGGAACAACTACTGAATAATCGTATTCGCAGTGGTATTTGTCGAGTCAAAAACATGATTTGCACCGTGAGTAGAGTTTGAAAAATTCTGGGCAGTGAGTGTTTTTTTTTTCTCTTTTTCCATTTTTCCCATTCTGCATACAAAATTGTTACATTGTGTAAGGGTGTCTACAAAAATAAATAATGTCAAACCGACTTATTCCAAGTTTATTATATAAACAACTGCCCTTATATATATAGAGATAGATAGAGATATAATTGACTATAATAATATAACTCAAAATCTAATCACTAAATAATCTCTTCACTCTTCTTAGAACACTGTCTTTTTCTGGGTCGTAAGCATGGTCTTTTGATGGAATCTCGAGTACTGCTGGAAATGCTGCGGTAAAATCTTCAACTTTATAACGAATCTGTTCAGCTAAATGTTGATTGATTAATAGAATGGCAATATCATCTCTATCCACTGTGTAATGATCAAAACTTGCTGCTAATTGTTCAACTGAAGTCTTGGAGTCAATAACTTGGAAGTTCTTCTTTTGATATTCCTCAGTAGCTTCGTTGTCAATTTGTCCTACCCCAGCCAATAACATCCCAGTGACGGTATCTTCATCTCCAATTACCGCCACCAATGTTCGTTTCTCCGCATTGGAAGTAGACATTATAATGAAGTATTAGCAGTCGCGAGTGGTGGTTTTGTTGGTTATCGGTGATAGGAAATGTAAAAACATTGCTGGCGGGAGTGTACGAAATTTGCTAAGCGCGCGGCATTAATGAACTACCACATATGTATGTATGTAATTTACAATAGATTTAAATGAAATTTTCATATTATATTAACCAACCTATTCTTTGGATTTATCATTCTTTTTCTCGTCCACTTTTTCTGTTTCATCTTTGATTTCCACCTTTGGTATAATACTATCTACCGCCACATCTTTTGGAATAATACTCTCCACCGCTACATCCACCGTTGTTTCAGGAATGGTCGATTTTTCGGATTTTTCAGTCATATCTGCTTCCTTTGATTCTTCTTTTGTTTCCTCCTTTGGCTCTTCGTTTGTCTCTTCGTTTATCTGTTCGCTTGTCTCTTCGTTTTTCTCATCGTTTTGCTCTTCGGTTGTCTTTTCGTTTTGCTCTTCATTTGGTTCTTCTTTAGGTTCCTCGTTTGGCTCTCTAGCTTCCTCACTTCGAGCTTCCTCCTTTGGAACTTCTGTTACTTCCCCTTTTGGCTCCTCTTTTAGTTCTTCCTTGGCTACTTCTGGTTTGTTGATCTCCTCCTTTAGTGTCTCCCCTGCTTGCTTTTCACTCTCCACTGGCTTTTCAACAATCTTTTCAGCTTCCTTCTTACTTATCACTTGTTGAGTAATTTCTTCTAGCTTCTCAGTTGCTTCTTCAACTTTATCCTTTTTATGATCGGCAGGAAGAGCAATTTCAATGCTTTCATTTAATGGAACATCGTCAAACCCTGTATCTGCTGATTTTGGTTCTTCCGCTTTCTCAACAGGCTTGTCAATTTCTTTCTTCTCTTCTGATTCAATGGTAGCCTTTTCAGTAGGTTCCTCAGGCTTAGTTAGGTCTTCAACTGGCTGCCTTGCGGCTGATTCTTCTTTTGGATTTTCAGGTTCCTGTGCTCCTGAAGTAATCTTATGTTGTTTCAAGAAATCACCATTTCCATTCAAATAAAACAATCGAACTCCAACAATTCTCTTTTCGGTTTCACAGGCTTTCAACCATTCAGGTCTAACCACAGGAATGTTATTATCAGTGGCTTTCTTCCATTGAGCTCCTTTAGCCAAAGTACATACAAAATGAGTGGTATCAACTTTAACTTCATTCTGAACTGGTTTAGCGTTAATATTTTTCAATAGTTTTTCTATGTCTTCTTCAGTGAAGCCTTCTTCTTCATAATTAATTTCACCTAAACACACCGTGATACCACTTAAATCAGTCATTTTATGAGTTTTCACTTCAACTTCTTTAGAATGGTAAATTCCTGCAGTCGTATCTAATTTAAGTGAAAATTTAAAATTTGTATCGATTGGCAAACCAGATAATTTGGTTGTGGTATTGATTAATGGATTAGGGATCTGACCTAAACGTTGATTATTTTTGTATAACGTTAACGATTTGATTGTGGCAGTACTTAATTTTAATGATTCCCATTCCAAAACACAGGAAGTTTGAGTCACATTCCGAACCGATAACACAGGTGGTTCAGGTTCCAGTTTACCGAAATCAGCTAAGATTTCATCTTGGATCTTATTGAAAACTGACAATTCTTCTTCTTCCAACTTCAAGTCACGCTCACATTTGATCTTAACAATTGATCCAGCTTGAACTCCATCTGGAAGCAAAATTGTAGGGAATTCAATAAGATGGTGGTCATTAGTAAGGAGTAATGCCAATGACGCATCTAATTTGCCCACAGTAAGGGAAACTTCTACCATTTTATTTAAAATAAACAAGCAAGTTTATAGGAGGTGTACCTTTTCAATATTTATTTTGGCAGAAAGGTATTTTTTTAGATGCAGCGTGTTTGAAAATATCAGGGAGGGTAACAAATAATAAGGGTTGTCCCACACCTGGCAATATTGTGGGTTTTAAATTTCAATTGTTATTGTATTTATTCAGAACTTCCAACATTGATCATGAGAACTATGAGAACTATGAAATATTCCCAAGTGTTGAGCAATTGATTTTAAGCAGATCCCATATATTTTATCATCATAGACAACAAAACTTGGCTGAATCAAATATCAAATAATAAATAAATGTTAACTAAACATGCTCTGATACGAACTAAATATCTCTCATACAAACCCACTTCATGGAATATAATCGAGAGTCACTTGAAGATATCTACCAACAGTTTTATCAATACCCAGATGATGAGAAGATTTATTGGTTTACCTAAAGAGCTTAATGCAATTCTGAGCATGAAGCCAAAATTCTCAGAGAGTTGCTTTCGAATTCATTTTGATTGTGCCGGTCAATCAGATTAAAACCTAACTTCAGGTCTTGATGATAAGATAACTTCAAAAACTACTTTACTGCCGAAAGCCATTGAAAAGATTTTTAAATTTGTTAAAGCATGAAATCTATTTGAAATGTCGAAGTGTTGCCCGTGTATTTATGGTTTTCCAAATTTTTCAACTTCAGCGATTGTTCGGGCTGAAGGTCACCATCAGGATACACAAAAATAATTTGCTAAAGACAATAAAAGAATTTCATTTCTCAAGTCAAAAGTTGCCCAATTCCGCATTAAGGGAGCATCAAGTATTTTTCTGCTAATTTGGTACCAACTAAAACCACTGAAAGAGTATGATTGTGTTGGTGTGATATAACTAAAGTTGAAAATGATTGCTTTTAAGATCATCATTATTTGAATACAATTGGGACTCAAGTGTAACAACCATAATTAGTGTTTATTAACTGAGAATTTGGAGAATGTCGAAGTTATTGACTTTGTCGATGAATTCCTGCTGGAAAGTGATATTGCGCTTTTACCATTTCAATAGAGTTCGGCCAAGCTAGACCACGGCGGGGCGATCCGGGGTAGGAGAAACTTTTATTGTTTTATTTATTAGTGTTATAATCAATTGACTTGACGCCAAGTATTCGTGGCCGAAGGCAGGCCACTCCCTTCTTGAGTTCTTACCGAAATAGATGATCAATTAAGGACAATGGAAATAAATATTCATGACAAGACAAGGCCGATCAAATAGTATTCATAATACGTGCACTGCATTAACTAATTTCATAAACTATCAGATAGCTAGTTAAATGTGGATTGACACAAACACAAACCATCAGCTTTCATGCAAATGGTCGATCTGAACTCCGGCGACCAATTTCAGTGATTCAAGGTATCTAGTATATTGTGTTGCTGCTGTATTTTAGTGATTTTTCTCACCCACTTAATGCCCTCCAACATTGGATCGTTATTGATTAAGTTATATATATATATGTTATCAGTGTTAATACAACAACCGAATTATTTACAAAATAGGCTTTGATTAAGCTTAACTGTTGCGAGAAGTTACGGAATGCCAAAATTGACATCAGGCTAAATTTGAAATCAAACTAATGAGAAAATCTAGCTAGTTTTTTGAAATCTATCCCATTTTGTTTCAATAGATGGTATTCTTTTGAAAGAAGTGAAAAGAATGAGGATGGATATATGGAGTAAAAAAATAAGGCCAAAGGTTCGAAGGTTTCCCTAGTTCCGTTTTGGCCAAGCTGCATATGAAAAATTACGAAACGAAATTTTAATTGATTAATTAGTTTCATTCGTAAAAAAGCAGGAAAAATGAATTTTGGGTTTTCGTTGGTTTTTCTGGTTTTTTTTTTTTTTTTTTTTTTTTTTTGATCAGATTCGTAAAAAGCGAAAAGAAAACAGCAGTGTAATGCAGCCCGTATGCAGGTGACCAGGGCGTGCCTTAGGGCCACGAGAAATACACGTGATGGGGAATTTTTGAATAACAAAATCGCAGACAAAGTAAGTATGCCACCCCTACTTACCCTGATACCCCCTATAAATTCCGACCATTTGAAGTGAATGAATGGTCTAGACCAATAGCGAGCCAAGATATCAAGAAATAAATACGAATAAATACGATGTGAAATCAGCAATTGGTTTGTCAATGGACACAGTTATTTGTTTTGAAACTTCAGATGAGATGAATGACAAGCCACGATAAGAACTACAATTAAATATTTTTTGATATTGTATAATTTCTGGTGGCTTATATATATAGATATTAGTACTAATGCATAAACAGCAGACACTAATAACTTATGTCATGCCGGACATGTTTTGTGCTCCCCTAGACTTCCCTATTTGAAAGTGTCAATAATGAACTAATCTCGGGGATAAATTCACTTATATTAATTTACAAAAACACGAAGCAATCCAATTCCATTTATTTATCTGTATATAATGTATGTGTAAATCATTGAAGATCATTATTATTACTATCAGGTAAGTATTGCTTGTCATGCTTGCTTGCTGCTATGTCATGTTATGATCCTTCTCGCTTCCGTTGTGAGCATCAATTGCATTTCATTTAGGCAATTCATAATAAGATTACTTACGATCAAGAAATAATAGCCAGTTAATTTAGTTAATTAACTTAGTTTCTTTAGTACTAACCTAAACATAAAATCCCACTAAAAAAATAAGATTATAAGATTTCTAAATACTTTTTCCGTTAAGGGTTTGGATTGGAATTTTGGTAAAGTATTTCTCTAGGTCCTCTGAAATATCTCATAGTATGGCATTTTTTATTTTACCCTGTCGCAAATATCAGAAAACTGTGAATATTCCTGTAATTATTAATTATCAATTATATATTATTGATTATATATTATTGCGCGTCAATGATGGCATTAAAAAATACAGTCAAAAAGTGGTGCGCGTGGCATGCGGCAATGAAATTCATCCATCTATCTATCTCCCATTGAGGAAGAAAAAGCTTAAAAATAATATGAATCTTTATATTATTTTGTAAAAAAAAAATCGATAAATATAAATATATATAATAGTGGCAATACGATATAGGTGTTCTTAACCAACAATTGACCAATAGCAAACAAACAGAAAAACAAATAAATAAAAAAAAAAACCATCCCATGCAAAAAAAAATTCATTATTGTACAAGCGAGAGTGATGCCGATCAATTTTTGTCGCCGTAGTATTCACGTTCTCTTTTTGCTCTCGAAAATCACGTCAATCATCAAATGACACACAAAATTAGATAAGTAATTTTGATATATTTGTATCAGTAGAAAGTAATTTGTGGTTCATCTAATTTTGTGTGTTTCCTTGGGATAACAATGTTTTCAATACTATTATGTTTAGTCGAATTGCCAGATTTTCTTTTATTCTGTTGATGTGAATTCTGCTGATTATTGTTGTTGAGATTATTATTATTGATTAATAATTGGAAATTGCCACAAGAAGCTTGACTTGAGTATGACCCATCTCGGCTGCCATTTGATCCGTTACTATAGACCGAATTTCTTGAACTCGAAGTACTACCACTTGAACTTATATCTGACTGTCTTCTTGTAAAAGTTGGATCAATCTTGTTGGAGTTACCAAGATTATTTTCTCCATAAAGTGGAGAAAATTTGCATATTGGATTTGGATTTGTGTATGTCACAACCTCATTTTGAAAATCTGGTAACTGTGGACTACCAAGTGGACTTTCACTGTGATTGTGCTGATATCTGGTGGTTGTTGTTGTTGCTGTCGTCAATTGATTATTGTTATCTAATCTAAGCGATCGTAATTTCTCTTGACGATCTTTTAATTTTTGTAATCTCCAGGAAAGGTCGTTGCTCATTTTGAGAATAAGGAATACCGAATAAAGAATAAAGAAAAAAGAATGAAGGATAAAAATTTTCTTTAGCGAAGAATGAAATCTCTTTTTTTTTTTTAATATGGATTCATTGTCCACTTTATACTTATTAGCACTTTCGTCTCTCGTCTCTAAAAATAATTTTTATTATTCATTTTTATTGTTTTCTGCTGTGGGTGTTAAAAAATTGGCTTTTTTTTTGGGCTTAAGTCTAATTAGAGTTTGTACAAACGCATCCATACGCATGATCATACATACGCAAAATTGTACCGCATTGATGCGTACATAAGCAGCATTGTGCATGGAATCGCGTATGTGGAATTCATATCCCATGGTCTCATAACCGGCTCACAAATTCACTATTGTTAATTGCCTAATCGAGAATATAGACAACTATGAAAATCATCATATCAACAGTATAGTGCGAATCACATCTATTATATTGTCAATTTAGGTGGGTCTTGTTTCTTTGGTAATCATTTTAGAAGATCTCGGGTTTTTGTTAGTTGAGGGATTCCTCCACAGCAAATCCTTAAATAATCATTCTACACTACCTGAGTCATAGATATTTATTATTATCTTTTTTCACATGTCTTGGGCCTAGCCATCTCTTCGAATCGATTCTAATTTATTTATTAGATTAATTAATTTAATTAATTAATTAGCATATGTAGTATATGTTAGCTTCCTCCTGGAAGGAATGAATGAGATGTCTTGGTTCTTTCCATTTTTAATTTTAAACTTTTTACGTAAATCTGAGACATTCCAAAGGGCAACTAAGACATTAATTGGCTTTCTACTTCTACTTACTGATAGTTATTTCAAGGCGAAGTCTCTCTCTACGGGGAACAAACTTCCCGCTAAAACAAAAATGAAGAAAAGAGTTTGTAAAATCGGTTGGTATTGTTTCCTGAATTAGACTGCCAGAAGAGTAATCATAAGACAAAAAATTATTGCCAATTATTATTTTCTTATTATTATTTTCCATTGATTGAGCTATTCTTTTTTTTTTTTTTTCACTCAGGCTACAGGGTAGACGAAGTCTGCCTAGCTAACCAGCTGCCTAGCCATCTGTCTGCATTCCTTGTATACAAGATAGATGGCATTAATTATCTATTTTATTTCAACTCATTCCTCGCAAGTACATCACCTCCACCCCATGGTGAATACTCGATTTACGCTACGCGGCTACTATTTTATCCTAGTTTGGCGAAAACCCTTCTCATGCACGGAAAAATGAGATTACAAAAAAAAAAATAAAAAATCAAAATCAAAATCGAAATCAACGAATCCCTTCAAGAATTTATTTCATTTATTTTTATTCATTGCTTTTATTTCTTGCCTATTTGCTTATTGTTGTATAAAGATACTAGGTAGTTGTAACTGGTATACAATTCATGCAACTCATTAACACTCATTTCATTAAATGGTTTACTCACCACTTCAAACTCAGCAACGTCACGGCCACCACTGCTTGAATGTCTCATCGGACTTGCAATGGGCGTTATTTGTTGATGACTATCCAATGGCAACACACTAGATCCATTAACTGGTCCAATTGTTATAGTTGGGGTGACTACTTCTTCGGAAATCAGTTGATTGGAAGGTTGCTGTTGCTGCTGTTCAATTGAATGACTGGAATTAGCTGGACTATTCAATGTACTTGAGCTGTTCCTCCATTTCATAAATTTACCCAAGGGATGTGTGGAAGCAGATGGTGGTGGTTCATGATTCAATATCGAATCTTGATTACTATTTGATCTTGATCTCAGTGGGGTGCTTCGTCCCAAAGAATTAGATGGAGTTGTACCAGTCAGAGAATTAATACGATTCCCAATAAATTTCAAAGATGTATCAAATACCAGAGTGATATTCTTAATTCCTTGATCAGCAACATTAAATACAAGTCCTTGTGATACAGTAGCTGCATCCGACAAAATTCCTTTTTCACTGCCATTACCGTTATTTGGTTGCAAGCTATTTTTAAGGAACGTTATTGAATTTGATTTCTTTCGAGTGGTTGGCTTCTTTGGAATTGGGATTTCTTCATCATCGATAGGTAATTCTAATGGTGATAATATTTGTTTAAATTCGTCAAATGTTATATGCTCCAACGATTCAACATGATCATTATTGTGAATTTCTTGTAACTGATTAATTAATTTCCGTCGTTCTGACATCAAGACACTATCAGATTTAGTTACTTCTTCTATAAATTTTGCTGTTTTGCTACTATCTGAAACCTCTCTTTTATCATAAATAATTTTCAATTGTTCTTCAGTCAAATTTAAATCTCGTTGATAACTTAAATTCATTATAAACGTTAATAATGCTTCAATATTTGTCATATTATATGAGTAACTTCCATTACTTTCATTTAGCCAAAATTTGCCATATTTAAATCTTTTAATAAATTTAAAGTTTAAATATAAATTTTCAACATGACGATGAATGATGAAAAAAAGTCCAATAGGAAACAAAACATCAGCGTTTACACTACCACTGGTAACCGCTCTCTGACTAACTAGTTTAGCTAATAATTCAAATGAATTACTATAAATTATTAACTTCTCTAATGGACTCTTCAATTGATTACCAATATTAAAACTTTTCTCAACGGTTGATAAATCTTTAACAAATGTCTCCTCATGGAAATTTTCTCCTCCAAAAATTTTCAAATCAACATCTAAATTTTCCAACGTTATCTTGACAATATTTCTTAAAACATATAATTTCTTATAAATTTCAATTTGGATCTTTAAATCACTAACATCACTTTCAAATATCTTGCTATAAATCATCTTGTTCGCACACAACATAAACTCAGCATTCTCCAAGTAATCATTAACTCCAAAACCGTCATCTCCTATTTTACATCTCTCTTCAAATTTTTGATAAAACTGCTGAAACAAAGAACTGACCTGATTAGTTGACAATGGCTGAGAATATTTCGGCGCTTGTAAATCTTCAATAAATCCACCAATCAGTCGACTCAACCCGTTTGGTAAACTAATAGTCTTGATTTTCTTAGCATACTCAAGATTAAATTTAGTAGTTGCATTATTGCCAATTCCAAAACTTGTGTTTGACGATGATGTCGCAGTTGACCTTTCGCTGGCATTACTCCTCGTCGTCGTTGTTGTTGTTGTCGTTGTCGTCGTCGCAACTTTAGTAGTATCCAGCTTCAAAGGACTAACCGCTTCCTTGTAAGACTCAAGTGTAGCTTCCGCGGTTAGGTCGCTGTGTTCTGGGTTAATAGGTGGTGTATGAAACATTGACATTGCCTTATCATAGTTTAACTAAAATTACCACCATTCATAATTTTTTTTAGATATTTTTTCTCAGCCGTTGCTGCCTCTTCTCGTTCTGTTGGGGCGCCGTCACACCCTCGTCTTCTTTCTCGCCTTCTTCCTCGCCAAACATTGCCTTACTTCATTCACCTTTTTCCAAAATGTATAATTCACACACCAATTTAGGCGATTTGTCGATCATCAGTTGTTGATAAGGATAATAGTTACGTCGACGTCCCGTCTTTTCCATGGAGGCCCAAGCCCCCAAACCCCACGCTGGCTCGCTTCGCTCGGAGGCTCATGTTATCCCATGTCATCTCTGCGAGCGATCGTATCTCAATTGATAATCCTTGTTCGATATGGATTGATTGATGAACTTTTTGCGCCTTCGCCATAAATTAAATTAGATAGAGACAAAACAACAAACTACGGCTACAAGCGAAGCAAGCCCTGGGGGCTTGGGTGACAGGGCCCCTATAAAAAAAAGTCCCAGTCTTAAAAGCAAAATAAATTATAAAATAAATTATATATATTAGCTAGCATTTATAAAGACGAAGAACCCCGTAGTTCCTTGATAGTCGCAATAAATTTGTCGTGGAACTGCTTGGACCCAGCGACAATTCCTTTTGACTCCAAATACTTGCCCCTTGTGAAATCCAATTGCTGGCCCGTGATATCAGTCACAACCCCACCAGCCTGGGAAACTAGTAAATTGCCCAGGGCATGGTCCCAGATTTTCTCCCTGTACGTTTCAGAAACCGGCAATCTCAAGTAGACTTGAGCAACTCCAAGGGCAAGAAGACAGTACTTCACCTGAGAATCCAAATGAATTGTTCTGTCCTCGGCTATGGAAAGGTGGGCCTTGATGGATGATTGGAGAGTGTGATTAGAATGTGACTTCTCAACTCCTTCAACGACAACAACGTCTTTAATCGATTCAAGCGAGTTGTTGATTTCACAATGTGACAGCGAAGAAAGTGGCGCAATGATCTGTGAAGCCAATGGCTGATAAAATGCACCTCTCTCGGTCATTGCAGTGAATATTAGCCCTCGGCCATCTTCTAACACATCCTTAGTATGATCAGAGTCACCTGTTACTATAAACGGCCCCTTAGTAAAATCATGTTGTCTAATTTGATCATGAATAATAACTGGTAAGTTAGGACACCCATTGATTCCAATCTTAATTTCTCCATCAATTATCAACGACAAGCAAATTGCAAATTGCTGATTTCTTAAAAACCCTTTAGTGCCATCAATTGGATCTAACACCCAAACCCTTTGTTTAGCCCCCTCATTAACTGTCTTGTTTAAATTATCCACCACGTTAAAATTCTCAGTGAACTTATACGGGAATTTATTCAATCTATTAAATTTAGCGTCAGCAGCCCTAACATACTGCTTGATTATCCCCACCAAGTCTCGTCGATCTTTCAATTCGTCACCCAGCTCTTCAGCAATGAACCTGTCCTGTGGGAAATGGTCATTGATAGATGAGATGATGATAGACTGCACTGCAAAATCAGCAATCGTCACTGGCGAATGGTCTTCCTTAGTAATAGTCTTCAGTGAATACTTTGCAGCATAGTCTCGAAGAATAAGTTTCAGCAAAATAGACGCCCGTTGAACAGCTAATTGTCCAATCAATAATTCTTTTTCTAACCCCATGATGTTATGGCTGGCGTTGCCGATTACAGCAAAGCGTCAACCAATTTTTTCGCTTTTATTATATCGTCCCCAGGATCTCCAGGGTGCACCGACCCCCGACAACTAACAATAATTATGACAACCATCACCAACTGACGACAACTGTTCTCGCTTTCATGGGGAAAGAAGTCCTCCCGAACACCCTTATGGGCTTGCGTCGCCTGTTGATGTGTATTCGAAATGAATATCTAACGCACCATTAGAATGCGAATCGACACAATTCCGGAGGGAACAATGGATTATATAAGATGCTGAGAAAGAAAACGGTAGTATACCAGCTACACACTAATTGAACCAGTTTCTATTGCAATTATCTATTAAAAAATATTCATATATATCATCATCAAATGGTCCAAAAACAGTCAAAAAGAAAAAAAAAGAAAAAAAAAAGAAGCAAAAAAAAAAAGAAAAGAAAAAGAAAAAAAAAAGGAATCTATTATTTTGCTTAGTAGCCGCCTCCTGTCAACGTACTCATCTCAGTACTTGCCCCATCGCAACCATTATTGCTGTTATTGTTATTGATTGGTGCCTCGTACTGGGGAACATAATCGACCACGTCGTCCTGAATGACTGAGATTATCGTTGGCGTTGACTCGGACACGTCGCTGTTGCTTGGATTGTTTGACGGTGCCAAAGACGGAGGCACGACCATCAATGGAGGCGGCGGGGAGGTCGAACTGTTGTTGGTAATTGACAACCGATTGAACATCGCCATTGCCGTATTTTGGCTACCGCCATTATTGATCAATGTCTCTGCGCTGAATGGTGATGATCGTTGCAAGGTTGCTGTTGACGCTGGCGTGTAAACTGGTGCGGCGGCCATTGACAAATTACTTGAATTGATGCTTGACTCTTGTTCTTCCATTACTGGAACCAAAGGAGATGTAGGTCCTGATTGACCCTGTTCTGGGGGCTCTGAAGGAAGCAATGATTGTTCATGAAGTCGTAAGATTTCTTTCTCAGTGAGATTTGTCCGATCAAGCAATTGTTCAGGGATTGGTTCTGGCGGAGACATGCTATTAGATAATTCACTATTGTCATTGATTTGTTCAAGGATTTCTTCAGGTGAAGATCTGGTGGAACCGATAGGAGATTGAATGATCGGTGATGGGATAACTGGTGACATACTAAAAGACGAAGTTCTTGAAGGTGGCATTCTTGTAATTTGTTGAGTTTCAATATCATTGCCAGTTATTTTAACCACTCTTTCAGTGCCCACAATAATCCTTCTATTCAACGAAATGACATTCTTCAATCTTTTCAATTTATCAACATTAATAATTTCATCATTACTAACGGTTTTACTTGTGGTTGTAGTTGTGGTTGTGGTAGCAGCAGTGGCAGAATCTTTTCTCATAAATTTCTTGTAAGAAAATTTCTCAGCTTCTTGTGGCGGCTTTTCATCAATTTGTTGATTATTATTTCGATTACTTAAATTAGCAACAACTTCAATGAAATACTCAAAACTTAACAAGGGATCGCCACTAATTGTAGGGAAACTATCAAATGGGATTCGAATATTTGTGTTGATTTCGAATTCCAAAGAATTTGGATCAAGAACAAACGGTTTAACCACTTGTGCTAAATCCTTCCTGTAGCTTTGAACACTGCCACCAAACCCATTATTAATTTTGCAAACTCTTATCAATGTTATAATTATCCCATTTAATGATTTCAAATTTTTAATGTAATGTAGATTAATCTGTACCGGTACTAATTCATTTGGTAAGTACCCAATTTGAGGCGTGCTTAAAGTCAACTTAATATATGGACTACTATTAAGAGTTGAGGTACCGTTGTTCGTTCTAAAAATTGATTGCAGGAGGTTATTATTAACACTTAAATCATCATTAGTTGAAGCACTAGAATGACTACTGCTACCTTCACTATGATTCAGAGACAATTCTGAATTTATAGTTGATGATGATGCTGATAAATTTTTAAGGAATTTCCTTTGATGACTGGGGGAGTTTATTTTTAAAACAGTTGGTTTCCTGGCTGGGAACCTCCCGACGTTAATTGGACAAATTATAGTCAAATTTTTTTCACATTTTGATATCGTATCATAATTAGCAAAATCTCCATCTTCATTGCTATCTGAATCATTGCTGTTAGCATTATCTATCACTTTGCCACGCCTACTCTTCTTAGTCGATGCTGTCTTGTTATATATGTGAGATTTCAATGAATAAGAAATTGACCCTTTTTCAAAACTTATACTGGAATAAATGTTTCTCTTGGGTAATTGAATAGCAAATGGGAATTGGTGTTCACCAGGCAGTAAATTACTGCTATTTGAGCTCTTCTTGTTGTTATCATTTTTATCGACACTCCCAAACAAACAAGTGTGCAACGAAAATAATTTCTTCTTTCTAGATATCGTCAGACTGACCTTTATGTTTCCGTTAACCGATAGTGATACAATAATGTTCACCAAGATTTTCTTAGCTGATATTATAACTTTACCAGTGATTGTATCTCCAGGCTTGTATAGCTTATGGGGGTTATCCAACTCAATGTAGAAATCTTCAAGTGCGTTTAAATTTTGAAATAAGAGAGTTTTAGATAAATTCAGAATAGCTTTTGATGACTTTGAGGGTAGGAGCTTGGTTACTGTTCGTTTCATTAAAGTTTAATATTTTCCTTGTTTTATTTTAATCTATTATTACTAATTAATCAGGTATTGTATATCTAAAAATAGTAAAAAAGACGGTTTTGATATTTTTTATTTTTTTTATTTCTTTTTTACAGAAAATCTTGGCCAAAAAATGTCATTCGTGAACCGATCGTCGCAAAGACGGCGAAGGGCAGTGTATGCAGCGCCTGTGTTACCTAACCAAAAAGAGCCTCGCTGCATTGTCTAGTGTGGAGCCAGGGCAATTGTCCGCGTACCGCAATTTAGGCACAATTAGAGGCCAAGAAATCAAGAAAGACACAGCATGTAATCTCTTAGATCTGTTGTTTACAATTCTAAAATTCCAAATCCTGGATACCCACCAGGCAGGCAGAGCAACTGTTATCTACAAGATAGATAGATATGGTTTTTTTTAGTTGTTTGTTTTTCTCGTTATTCGTTCAAGAGAGACACTGATTCACAACTCAATGGTTTTTCAGGTGGAGAATTATTTCCGACAGAATTACGGTCAAACAAAGAAAACAAATCACAGCACAACAACAAAAATTAAGGTTATCCCCGCCAGCAGGGTAAGTACACCCCATATGCTGAGTACGATAATTTTACGAGCTTTTTATCTAATTTTGCAAAAAGTTATATCCGCAATATATAACGGAGATAATCTGATGCTAGTCAATCAGTCTATTCAAACGGGGGCTGTGGGACCCCCTCTAAAAGATCATAATTACGCTATCTAGATAATAGCTAGATAGGTATGCTATCTTTACACCATGCCAGCCCAGTGCTGGATCATTTTGGCGAGAGGTGTGATGACCCCCATTATCACCATGATTGTGCCGAAGATACTGAACGACAACGACGACATTGCCCCGGCTCTAGGATTGCTGTTAAGCAAATGAGCAGTGGAGATTGCCCCACAGTTGAGACCAAACGTGATTCCAATCGTGATATAATCGTCGTCTCTGACTCTCAAGAAGAACCATTTGTTCCTGAGCATGTAATCACCACATAGGACACCAGCTATCCCCGAGAGGATGGTGCACACTGACATTAGTGGTACTGAGCCATCCAAGGATTTCACCAATGGAGTGCCGAGGGCCAATGTGACTGATCTACCGACAAACCCTAACGAACGCCCCGGTGATATCCCTAGGGAATGGCAGAGCGGTGGGTAGATGAGAAAAGTCGCAATGCTTGTTATAATCACAGGAGGAATGAATGTCATGTAATGCTTAGCAAGGTCCTGACGGTAATTGTACATCGGTAATGCAAGCGAAACAATGGAAATGTCCATTAGAGCGGTTAGCACGTCACCAGCACCTGGCCACACAGTTTGGCCTTTATTGAACAAATTGAGGTAATTGCGACCGGTTTTATAAAGTCTTATGTCCTCCAAGAAGTCTTGTCGTTTGATCTTGGCACAGATGTAATAGACTAAAAGCATGAATGGGAAGGAAACTAGAATTGGATGGAAGATTTTTTTCCATTTTGGAGGGATTAAAAGCGCAATTCGGAAAAATAACACTGAAATACCTAGTTGATAGGGTAGAGCGTAGCCGGTGGTGAAATAGATCGGTAGCCCAATAAGAACAAGGGCGATGTAGACTGTCCAATCGAAGTAAATTGCAATTTCTTGAGATATAAGTTTTGATCTTGGTGGGAGGGCAGCCAAGTATTGATTGAGTTGTTCTCGTTGTAATTCTTCCTGACGGGCTTCTTGTTCAATTTGAATTTCTCTGTCAGCAGTGGCAGAGGCGACGGCCGTAGCACTCGTTGGACTAAGCACTGCTGGTGGTGATGGAATATCCACAGGTATTTCTTCAATTTGTATGGTTGATTTAGTATCATTATTGACGATTGAGTTTCCTCTAACCCTTGAAGTTAGTTCGATTCCTTCTTCCCCTTCACCCGCCGTTTGCTCAGCAGTTTCAATCCCTGATCTTCTTGTTTGATTTAGTAGAATTTGGAAATACTTGACAAATAAAGCAGTGAACGTGAATGTCAAATAGTAACCGATTATGAATACCACCCCAATGATTAAAGCTTCCTTAACCGTAATTGATTCACTCAATGGTAAAGTCACGAACGCCGGTAAGAAAAATAAATTAATCCATTTAAGAGCAAAATTCCCAGGGACTTGAATAATTCTGATTATGAATTTATTGGTGATTGATTTACCTAAAAATCTAACACTTGCTAATAGAATCCCATATAAAACTAACATTAGTGCTACTGAAGCAGGGAAATCAATTTTGATTAATTCGATAATCACATTTGTTGCATAAAGTAAACAAAGAACCAATAAACAACCAAATGGAACCAAAGCATAATTATGAAATATCGTCTGATGATTTAGTTTAATAAACAACAATGAACCGCGGTAAATATCCGAAAACAAAGTGGACATTATTAATCGACGAATAGTAATCAAACATTTTATGATGAATAATATTCCCCCACGAATTGTTCATTTTTTTATATGGGGAATCGCGAAGCCTCACCCTGTGACCGAGCGGGAATCAAACCCATTTGCCTCGGAGATATGGTTCAGGGGGTGATCCGGTCCCCTGTTATCATGGGCGATCACTCCTAGGTGATGCAAAAAGAACAATTAATCACAGACAAGCAGTAGCAAATTTTTAAATTGAATGATATTAGTGATCAATCAAGGTGGAGAAATTAGGAATATGGAATATTATCAGAAGTCAATTATCAGAATAGCATCAAATCAGTCAGTTATATGATTAGACTCTCCATAAATATTGAATTATTTTGTAGAATTATGCATTAATTAACCAATAACCTATCAGACAATCAAACTCAGAATTTAAAATTTTAGTTTGCTTTCTGCTGTTCGCAAATCATTAATCGGTTAATGGTTGATTACCGAAATAAACTGACAAACAATCGAAATAAACTCGCGAATATGATAATAAAAAGGTGGACTTATTTTAATAATACGCAATACGTAATCCTATTCTTTGGCGATGATGTTGGCCATTGCTAAGCCATATTATGCTATCCTAGACTATAGTATGCCACACTATTCTGTTTGATCTTATTTTGATGATCGGATGACGAACGATAGCTAATTATAGTAAACTTCTCGCCAAAGCAAAGTGAGGCATAAGTAAATAAAAATAGATGGTTACTAAACGACCGAACTAATGTGATGATGTATACTACCTTACTGACAAACAAAGAACCGACACTAACACCAAGCAAAGACCAAGAACCGAGCAATTATGCCTAATAAGAATTGAGAGATATAATAAGAGTAACGTATTTTATTAAAAGATATTATATAATATCGGTATTACCGTTGTGATTTTTCTATCGATCTTCCCCCGATCGTAATTTAAGTGAAGCGAGTGGGAGTGAGCTTTTGAGTGTTTGCTTCCGTTCTGTTCTGTGATGTGATGTGATCGATGCCTTACCGATTGATTTGCGGTCGGTTTGTTTGTTTGAGGCGAGTTAATTTTTGTTGTTTCGTCGGTGCAACTTAATGCAATAATGATCTGTCATGGCACGAGGAAAGCAAAACTCTTTAGAGAGAGCCAAATTAGAGAGAAAAAGAGAGCAAATTATGATACCGTTAGTAATATCAGAAATTAATTTAATATAAAAAATGAGTTCATTCTTCTTTTCTTTTTTCTTTCGTCCTCCTTCTTCGTGATTCATAAAAAATAAGGATAAATAAATACGGATAAATAAAGTCAATTACTTGCTTGCTTTGTATGATTTAAAGATGTACTGGAGATGTTGCAAATGTCATAATAAAATCAGATGGGAATACTACTCAACTAGATGTAATTATTGCCGTCATGAGAAATGTGCAAGGTTTTGCAAGATGTTAAGCATTGTTTAGGGCCATTATCTACGTTATCACCAATTAGATATTAAGGAGCTGCTGCCTCCTACTATTGATAATTAGGGATTCCCTAGTAAACAGCCACGACATTGACCTATAATATTTTCAACGATATAAATAATCCAGGGAATTCCTTTGAATGAATAACTATACGATAACAAAACTACAGTGATTACTTACAACGTGAACACCTTCGTTTCAAATTAGATGGAAATGTTGTCAATGTACTCAGCAAAACTTGAAGTTGAGTGCACCAATCAATTACAAAAAAAGCACTTATCTTGTTGAAGATGTTTGCATCCTCGTTGTGATAAGTGTATTAAATATAAATGAATAAATGACAACCACTATTGCTTGCTTCTTTTTTATCTTGTTGTAGTCTGTACATGGCCATCAGGCATGATATTGAAGATATCGGTATTATTCATAAAGCCAACCCCAGCACAAATCCGTTATGGTGGTATACAAATGCTTTCCATCCAGTGAAATACTGACTATGCGATAGAGTGATAATGGTGATATATACGATATTTTCAATATATAAATTTTGAGCCGATCAACTGATCCGTTGATACCCATATTGGAGGAGTTTGTCCAGTTGGCCAAACGGATATTTAAATAGGCTTATGCGTCGCCTAAAAAACCCTAAAAATGCATTGCAGAAAACAAACAAGAAAAAAAAACAACAAAAAAAAATTTTCAAATTTCAAAAAATAGAATTCAATACTTTCTTCTTCTTTCTCTAATTTATTGTTTCCTATTATCTTCTTGTTGGTTATCTATGGGCGGGTGTATAAGGTGGAAATGTTGCAGGTGTGGGATTACCAACACCGTTCCATACTCTAGACACAGCCAGTGTATGTATTGTCATCATGTTAACTGTGGTAGTTGTCTGAGTAGTTATATCCCGCCATGAGTGGGTGAGGGCTTCAGCTATAGGTGGTGGTGAAGGCTCTTGAGAAATGTAACCTTCACTGCTCTGCATTGTTGGGGCATGGTGAGCGTGATGGGCATGGGTGTTGGGCTTGAGCCATGGGCGAAAAGCAAGGAAGCAGCAAGCGAGATTTTAGCGAGAGACCGTTGGTGACCTTAAAATTAAATGCTTGCTGATTCGCTTAACGGAGTGTACTCACTCTGGGGTCAGAGTCAAAGAGATAATACAAAACAGAAGGAAAAAAAAATAAAAAAAAAAACGAAAGCCAACTAATTAATCTAAATTATTATATATTATAGTATATTATAAATGCATGTACTCTATTTACAATGATTATAAACCAGACGCAGTGCGTATATGCGACAACATCGAGCGAAGCGAGCCTGAAGGGGGTTTCGGATGACTTAACCGCCCCATGCAAGTGAGAGAGATTCACCCTTTTAGACCCCATTTCAAGTCAATGTATCTGGTGTCGGGCAACGACTCGTTGATGTAGAACGGCGGGAACCCGATCACTTGACCCGTGTGCTGGTTTTCGAGGACTGGCAACTGGTACTTGGCCACGATTTTTGAAGGAATCCACTGATCTTTGCCCCATTGTGTTTTAAGCAAGCTCCTGTCATTGCGAGGATCATATTTCCTTAGGGAGAACTCGACTTGCGTCGACTGGTCGAGTTTATGTTTCTCGTAGTATCGCTGGTTTAACCTTATCTTGAACCACCATCGATTATCGTACAATCTCCATTTGGACCAGCGAGAAGATGCAAGGATCTTGAGGTTGAAATCAAGCGCATGTTTCTTTGTCATTGGTGGTTGTCTAAAGATATTGAGTACTAAATGATCATCGGGAGTTTTATGAATATCAAACATAAGAGTAAGGTATGTCAACTTCATTGCTTTTTTCTCTTTGAAAATCGTGATGAATCGTGAAATTCGGTTATGGAAATCGTTTAAGTTAAGATACTTGTAATAATATTTTTGACTTGCTGATATATCACTCAAGTTTTCAAACAAAAATCGCTCAATTACCGGCGGCTCCAACTTCAACCATTTATCAAACAGAATCTTAAGGTGAGCAGAGGCTAAGACATCACTCTTAACGAATCTTCGCGTTGAAATTAGGTCGGTTTTCAATTGATCAATTTTGTCTCGGTAATTATCGACAACTACTTGGTTGTTATTAATTTCTTGAATCACCGAACTCAAATCAATTTGTCGATCCTGGATTTGATACCTAATCTTGTTCCGTTCAGTTATCAATGGATCTCGATTGCTATTGTCTTCCCACCATTTGATATCATAAACTTCACAAGTATCAATTAAATCTTGTTTATAAAACCCAAGCAATGGTCGATAAATCAGCACATCTTTGTCGCTGTAACTTTCTTCGAATTCCTGCTCCTTGAAATTCGCATGGGCCCATTCCCAATGAACTTGTCTTGGTGATTGATTAATTAAAGGCAATTTCAGCACCGGCGTCATCCCAGCCAATCCAAACCTTTTATTCTCCAAATATGTATCCCTCATTGTCTTATTCGTGTAATGTTTCTCCTTATCGCCCTGCTTACCCTTTCTCATTAAATAAGTTTCTATCTGATCGTCCAAAGTGTGCGCGACGAATAATTTACCTATCCCACGTTCATGACAAACATTTCGTAGTGCTTCATACCTTCTTTTCCTTGCCAACATTTCAAAATTCTTGGTCCAATCAGTACGATCATTTTTTGTCCATACTAGCCGTCTCCTCACATGCTCCACATTAGCATCACCAAATTTCTTGTCACTAGTGATATATTCCAGAATCTGTTGTGATTCAATTGCCGATTCTTGTCGTAGAGCGTGGTCGATCGTGATTGCGGTTATCGGTATCGAAGGGAATTGTCTTGTTAGCATGTACGCAAGACACATTGAATCAACGCCTCCGCTGAGGGCGATACCGATGGGACCACTCTTGAAGTCATTCGGGAGGATCTTGGTTATCGTTTTCGCGAATATTTCTCGGGTAATTATCATTATCTAATTGTTTGGAAATTTTTGTTTATTTTTTCAAAGATATTTTTCTGACAATGGCATGGTTCATGGGGTGTCAATGGGGGGTACAGCATACAATCCAACATTACAATGGAGTTCTACAATTATTATATCCAGCAAAATTTATTGGCGTCTCTGCGAAGTTCTTATCTTCAATCCATTATTTATAGAAGCAACTAACTTTCTTGGTTTTTGGCATTCCCTTGTTTTTTTCAGATTTTTTCCTTCGAAGCAAATGATATAACTGTTATCATTAAGTAGATTCCTGTATTCTTATATGTACAAACTAATTTCTGGGTTTCATTACAAAAGGTAAAAATCCGCCATTGGTGATGGTGTCACTTTCAGATAGTCTAATTGGGTCGGTTTTATGGGCGATCACCTAGGATAGCTTCGTTATCAATGAATTTCCATCTTCATCTTCTTCCGCTAGCAGCTGCAAATCAAGTGATTCACTCTCTTAAGACGAAGATTCAATGATATCTAATTCATAAGTGTCTCTAGTTTGTTCAGCCATGCCTAGTTTCGGATTTATAGAATATCATCATACCTCCTCAAAATATCACAATTCTCCCGCGACTCTCTTTAATCATCTACTTCTCTTCTTCAATTAATGGGAATTTATCACTACTGCTTTCCTCTTACTCTGCTCAAGCTTTTCAAACTTTCGGAATTTGAAGTTATCAAACCCAATTCTAATATCTCTAAGTTCAACAAGCCACTAAAATCACAGTCATGCCCACAGTTTATCTTATACAAATTCAATTATTTCAAATGATTCAATCCTTGAAAATTCATTATTCAGAAATTCCGACCAAGGATCTCCAATAATTTCAAACACTCCAACCCGTCAAATTTAGGCAAATTTCGCAGTCTCCTGTCAAATTCAATTGAAAGAAATTTATGGCAATACTTAAACTTGTTTATTCTAATATTAAGTTTTTCTAAAATTTGTAATTGCAATACTGACTCAATAGCGGTTAACTTATTATGACCATGTTCAAGTATATCAACTTTTTACATCTTTTCAAGAATCAATTGACCCTAAGAGGTTATCGGAAAACTCAAGTTTTCTTAAATGCTCAAATCATTCGAAACAATCGACATAGATTTTTTTTAATTTCACATTCATTCATTTTTGAAACTTTAATGCTTTTGAAATTTGATAAATCATAAATGTCCATCAATAATGGAAAGTTTTTCCAATTTTGGAACTAAAAATTCTTAATAGTTGATAGATATCACAAAAGACGTAAACTTATCAAATTTGGTAAATTAATTGCATCCATCAATTTAGGATGTTATTTGAATTACTTGAATGAATTGTAAAATTTTTAATAGGAGATGATAAAAAAAGAGTCGAACTTTTGAGAACAGTCTCATCCTTGAAGCTAGACAAGCTTCTACTGCTCTCCTTATCCTCTCATCCTGGTAGCCAAAATCACGACAACACGCACCAATTTTTCCAACATAAAATTTCGATCATTTAATAGTGTGCAGACAGTACATTCAATGTATCTACTTTTAACAATTCTCAAAAAATTAAGAGATCCTAATTGCGAGGTTATTTCAAACAAATCTTGAAATCTTTCTAACCCCAGACATGAGCAATATCCTGAATAGTATCGTGAGGGATACATATTTCTTTCATATAGGAAACTAATCCACTATCAAAGAAATTTTTGTATTTCAGCAAGCGTCAATTAATTGCAGTTCCCAATTACCATCAAATTGTTTCTTGTTCCAATATGAAATTGAAATAATTTAGTGCCTATCAAATCGTAACTTTCTAGTTCTTTATAAGCTTGATGAATTGTAACAATTCTTCAAAGTTTTGATATACCCAACATTCTCCAAATGGTTGCAATATCGGCATTATAAATGTTGGGCAACTAGACTAATCTGCTGATTGTCATTGTATACACGATCTCACAATGAAAGGGGTTCAATGCGACTTAAACTAAGATCTTGTCACCATGGTTATTTTCCAAACTTAAAGTCCAACTTTTTTTTAGGCTGCTGCGCGTAAAGAGAATTTAAAGAAACAAAATGAAAATTGAAAATAACTGTCATTCAATCTGTATTTATTGCTGAGCAAGAAGACAATGCGGGTACCCTACATGCAGAGCCCAGTTTTGAGGATTTCCACCGTATGATTGGCATGTGTTACACAAAAGGATAACAAAAATTAATATAACGAAACGAATTTTATTCAATATAGATGTTAGTGGTATTGCCCGCCATTGGAAATTCATTGTCAAGGATGGTAGTGGATATTCAGTTTTTTTTTTTTTTTTGCCAAACCCAACAATCTTTCCTGGATGATGATTGTAATATTTTAGTTTCACAAAGTTGCGTGCGATTATATTAAAAGATGAAACGTCGTTGAAATCTGGTTCTTGAAATTCGACTGACATTGATGGAAGAGATTTACAACATCAATTATTCTGTAAAAAATGTATCTAACCTGCTCTTCTTCTTTTCTTCTGAACTCTAGTTCTAGAATAAGTTCACCAAGGGCTTACGCCTTTAAGAATTTCTTTTGAGAATCAATCAGCAAATGACTGTGGACTAAATACATTCTTCCAATAAGCACTGATCAGATATCGAAGATGCTTCTGATCAATATTGAAGATTGCAATTTTGATTGAAAGATCACATTGAACAGAAAGATAAGTTTGAAATAATTCTTTAATTATCTATCTGCCTTGCAAATTCTTTTCCCAATTCGCTAACTTTCAGCGATTCCAAGTTCACTTTAGCCGAGGAATTTCAGTACGTTGGTTAATTTTTAGACTATGTGCGACGTCGATGTCATCAAAGAGTTGATAAAATCACACAATAGGCTAAATACATAATCAGCACTATATTTCAGAATGAATTAGTAACGTAGCTTTATGGATCAAACTCGCCTTCAAACTAAAGCCTAAGAAGTTGTCGTGGAATATCATGAACTTCCGATTTAAGTATGCCATTGAATGTTTATTATCAAAAAATAATGACTAGAAACGTAAATTAACGCTGAAACCTAAAATATCTATAATACAATATACAATAAAAAAAAACAACAAGTACTGAGCTATTCAGTATAACCTTTAGCAATCGAATATAGCCCTTGGATATATTGCAAATCCTTTCCAGGCAAGGTTTTGTCTTCGTGGTACCAAGCTCCGGTCACATCCCAAAGACCAAATCCTCCGAAAAAAGGCAAACTTCTTTTGTCAGCCAACTCCTTATAAGCTGTCTGTAAACTACTTGAACCCCAATAGCTGCTAGAGTTGTAGCCTTGTAGAGTAGGGTACAATTTAGCATTTCTTCCTTTCAAAGTTGTCTCAAACAAGTTTTGCCATTTTGCCCAGGAGGAGGCGAACCCTTTCAGGTTGTAGACAGCGCACTGCTTATTACTATAAAATTGTAACAAGACCATGTCAACATTTGCTTCCTCACTAACAATTAAATCGTTTAACTGAGCATCAGGGAATGGGCACTGAGGAGCCGCCGACAAGAGAATTGTTTTCGAAGTCCAAAGGTTTCTTAGCTGAGAATACAACGCGATCTGACCGTCATGGTTTGATGCAATTTTATTACCACAGCTCTTTCCCCAGTATTCAAGATCGATGTCGAATCCATCGATTTCTGCCTTTCCAAATGGCTTAACATTATTGGTGCCTTGAGGATTGAACATATTGTAAATGGTTTGAGCAGCCTGCTGACCTTCTTCTGTGGTTCCTGGTGAGAATGTCACATTATTACCACCAGCAATTGATAATAAAACTTTGATACCTAGAGATTGACATTTGATGATATCTTGTTCGATCTGAGGACAGTATTCATATGTGCCTCCACACGCATTACCATAGTTTCCCTCAGCGTGGGTGGGAGTAACATAATTGAGGAACCCAATTACCGCAATGTCCAAATTTCCCTTTGCACAATAGTCACCCAAGCTTTCTTGATTTGCCGCCTGCCCCCAATAGACAGCAACATTTTGATTACTATTAGCAGTATAAGCTGCAAGACATACTTGCAACAACAGTAAAATTACAAGCAGAGAGAACATTTTGTGATAATTTTTGATATCCAAAATCGTTTTATTATGAAAATGGACAACTCTTTATATTATGGTTTTAGCAATACTTGTTTTACCACATTTGGGTATTCTGTGAACGTTATTTTGAAGACCTGGACTTTCCCTTGCATGGAAATGATCACTTATAAAGAGTGCACATAACACGTTGAGTCGCATAGTTTGCAGATACTTAAAAAGAGATAATGATGTCTTTAAGAATGCTAGCGTTTAATGAATAGAATCTGAATCAATATTTTGTGGTACTCATTCATTCTTTGGGACGTTCCGTAGAGTAGGATTCATTCTGCATTGTGAAGCATATTGCAGGGAGGCGTTGCTGGAGAATATCCATAAACGGGTTATGTGCAAGGCAATGAATGTGTATGACTTTGAGTATCATTGATTTACTCCGTCGAAAGAAAATATTTCACAATGAGTACTGAGAAAATTTAAAAAATCTTAATTATCTTAGCTTTTCATTGTTTACATATTTCTAGCAAGCAGTACATGTTAACATGTAATCCGCCAGCTAGTTAGACATTAACCACATTTTAATTGGTAAAATGATTGGCAGTTGGAGAGATTCAACCTACTGGGAATCTTGGCATATATCTTAGACAAATCGTGGGAGAATTGGCAGAGTATCTAATGCATAGCGATGCCAGTCTTTCGCATTGTAAATTACACTAACTGATTATAAATAAGTTTTAGATAGATATAATTGATCTCCACATTTCATTCCAAGAAAATTAACCCATTAATTGCACTAAAATAATTCTGTTACCTCGATTATCATAGATCAAAATGTGATTGCATTGTGAATTTACGGAAATAATCCAAGTGTTACTCTTCCTTCCGGTTTTCTTAACTGCTGATTTTTGCATAAATGGTATAGCTTGACCACTGAATTATCTGGGGCTAAATAAGCAGCATATTTATAAGACGAATGCTCGCCCTTGCTGGATAAGTTGACAATTTTTGTGAATTATAGTTTGAGTTAGAAAAACTTCAAATCTGGCATGGGCCCATACAAGTGAATACAAAATTACGGGTGCTACGTAGAGTTATTCAACATTTATTGCAGCATTATAGCATCAGATGTAGCAATAATAAATGAATTGTTTTATATATTTTGGAATTGTATCATTGTCAAAATCGAACTAAATGAATGAACTTGTGATAAATTAATAACAGCAATTGGTTATTTTAAGCTTCTGTTAAACCACAAAGCAATGTTTCTCTCAAAAATAATCGAGATTAATCGTACATGGCGAAGAACTCATTTTCCATCAAGAGCTATTCAGGGAACAGATTCTTATATTCAGTGAGTCAATCACTCTAGCAGTGGGGGCACGCCACTTAAAGAATGATTCGCAGTCAAATAAAAGCCCAAACCAAAATAATAAGAACAAAAAAGAGAATGGAGATTTTTGATTCTATGTTCTGTGTTTTGGAAGTATGTATTTACAACTTCCTTATTAACTAGCTCAACTGTTTCAGAAAGTCTGTATTCACCGAAGAACATTCCGGAAAATATATGAGCTCCGATTTTGACTGGCACACTTCATTGTGCAATTCAACTTCCTCATTGACTGTGAAACTATCTGACGTGACAAGTTTCAATATAAAATACCAACTGTTAACAATGAAAACCAACAATTTTGCAAAACTCCTGATTTAATAAGATCTATCAATCCTTCATCGGGTTCCAATAACGGTCTTATTGAATCCATGACTTTAGAAATATTTTTATTACTACCATTCATCAAATTGAGGCAATAGTTGAAAGCCCAGGCATTACTTCATCTGTTTTACCATGCTTTCTGAGAAATTTGAAAAAGCTGCACAAAATTAATCAAATAATTTTGTTCTTGAGAAATTCTTATATCTTAGAGAAAACAGTTTGATATGATTGGAGAACACAGTTTGATATTTAATGGAATTTCGATATTAAATAGAAGGTAGTAGTTGTAAGTATAAAGTAATAGATCCAATAAATACGAATTATCCTTGAGATTTGTACTTGATGGCTTAGTGGAAATGCGAATAACTATGGTTTCAACTTAATCAACATTGAAATCCGGAAATTATAAAATTCATCAATGGGTAACATGCGCTATCGGTGTTGGATTTGATTAAGTATTTGTAAGAAATTGATGTTTCCTTCCTAACTTCGTTTGAATGGCCGTCATTGCCTATGTATTTCAAAATAGAATTCGCCAATGGCTCAAAATTTCTATTTCATGATTGATGGCCAATTATTGACATACTCAATTGATGATTGCAACATCCCGCCAATGGCAGGAGATGGAATATTTGCGAAAACCTGGCTCTTGAAGAAATCTGAAGAAATTGTTTGTTCAGAAACTGCGGTCTTGAAAATCTCGCAATCGTAAGAGTGAAATTTGATACGAATTCTAACTGAGTGTCTTGATATTTCTTACTTTCAATTTTGTCACATCCCTCGGTGATTAATATCTAATATTTCATCTGACGACAAATTTGGCGAGAGATCTTTAAAACCAATGAATTCCCTGTAATGTGGGTCTTACTTGTAATATGACAACAATGATTTCAATAAAGCATCAGCTGAAAGCAACGGTTGCAAAAAAATTTCGTGTGAAACCAGAAATCTGACGGTTAAGGCAGCTATTCCTGTGGCATTGTTCCCCTGGCTAGTGGTAACTCCGAATTGCGAAAATTGTTCTCTAGCAGTAATTGTACAAGGATTTTAACAGCTTCTTGTGAATTCGAACTCATATTTGGCAGCTAATAGTGGCTTCAAGGTATTTGGAAAGCATGGGATTAATTAGCGATTAGCTCACTTTCAACTCGTTATGTATTGGATATATCAGGCATGATAACCCGCAGATCATCGGCATTTTTATAATCTCCTAAATTCGATAATATACATTATTGGTTGTCTCGAAAATCGGAAAATATTCAAGCCATTTTGAACTCAACAAACGAAAGACAATCAATTTGGTCTATCGTATTAAAAAACATTTTCTCTACAACCTTAAGAAACCAAAATTAACAATACAGAATTAAGAACTATGACAATTATATGAGCCAGTCCATTGATCCAACTTTCATTTGTAAAAGAGTTAACAACCCATTTGTAATAAGCGCAGACAAACCTACGAACCCCGAAGGTCTAAGAGCATTCGAAATCACTGTGGACTTTGTGCATCCCGAAATTGGTTCGCCGCTAAATCTGGCTTTCACCCAAGTAAGAGCATCACCAAACCCTACAATCATCTGAATACCGTGTCCACTCAAGAGATCTTGGTGGTACTGAACTGACACATTTCTGGCACATAGCTCATCGTAAAATTGGTCAGTATCACTTGAAGGAATGATTTCATCGTATTTCCCATTGTAAAAGAAAAGGGGTACTTCAGGAGTCAACCCACTAAGAAGAATATTGTTCATATTCATTACCCTTTCCACCACTGGACAAAACAAAGCATTCGCACCTTCAGAAAGATAATCCGTCCATTGAGTGAATGCAAATTCAGAAGAATATTGGATTAAACATTCTTGACGAGGTCTTCTAAATAGCGCCATTTTGTCAGGGAAGATACTTCTATCAAAGAATGTTTCCATTTCCTCAAATTCAGAACTTAACCCATTCATAACAGCAAACACTAATCCAGCTGAGAATTTTCCTATATTGACTTCAGCAATGTGTGTCATATTAATAACGATACCACCGGCAGCTGCCCCAATTAAATTTATATCTGGTGCATAAGTTGGATGAAGAGAAGCTCCCCAAATCGTTGGGATTGAACCTCCTGAATAACCCCATAATATCGCTTCTGCGTCAGGTTCAAGTCCAGTAGTATTTTTAGTTTGCAACACTGCTCTTAAAGAATTTAAAGTTGCTCGACCAGCTTGTAAAGTGGCACCAAATGCTGATCTAGGGCCTTCATAATCAGGAATAACAACATAGTAACCTTCATTTAACGGAGCTTGTGCAAGTAGTTGCTCAGCTTGAGTTGTGACTATACCAATTGGGTTTGAACCTACACGCATAGAATAAGATGGAGCGCATTCAAGGTAGTTACTATCTTCAGCACTTTGATAGGAGACAATTTTTTTAGGGTCAGCGTTATATGGGACAAATAAAGTAGTAACAATAGCGTTTGGATTACCATGTGAATCCTCAGATCTCACAAGGTATTGATAAATGTCTTTGATTTTTTCTGGTATAACAATAAAACCAAATTCTTCTTTCATCTTCCTTTGCTTTAGAATTGCGCCTAATGGCTGAGACTCGTAACCTTCTGGCGTTTGATAAAACGGATCAGTCAATGGAGATTGAGGGAGGTCAATTACCGCTGCAGCAGCATAACTGAAGTGGAAGACAAGAAGTAAAGATCTTAAGAGAACTCCAAGGAAATTCATAGTTCTATTTAAAATAAAAAATGAAAAAACTGGACAATTTTCTCTTCTTGGAAGTGCTGTTCTCGTTACTATATATTTTGCTAACATTGGTGATGCCATTCCTGATATACGGCAAGGCAGCATACAGATGCAACTTCCCCACAAGGCAATGCGCAATATCCATGAACAACAGGATTCTTCCTTTTCTTAAAATGTGCAAAGAAGAATTCTAAATAAAATTTTCACATTTGGAGTTTATTGGCCTGATGGTAATCGCTGATCAAAAATATATGTGCCAGAAACCCGTCATTATCTAATGGAATATGTCAGTTCGATCCGATGATAAGATAATTGATTGCAGCAGGGAAGCCCAGAGGATATTGAAAGGTGGGCAAAGCATTTATGTTTCAGATTAAGATTCAAAAATATTAAACAAAAAATTATAACTAAAGATATTAATATGCAATTCAAAAGATTATTATTGTATAATAAATTAGTTATGCCGCTTGAAATACCCCGTTCACGATTGCATAAATCTGTTCGGAAATCGTTGTCTTACTTTTTTTTGAAGTTATTTCCAATTGGTGGAAAGGAAATTCATTGAATAACTGTTTAAATTCAAATGATATCTTGAATGTGATGATTAAATATTTTCGTATCTTAACAGATAAATTAATCTTGGTAGCTAAGTCTGTTAATGTTTGTTAGAGCTCCTTATTTTTTAAGATGTGTACGGCAATTCGCAATTTTTCATTTGGACGGTATGTTGCATACGTCAATTGTCGTTCTGTCTGTCACGGAGCAGGCCATTATTATGAAGTGAAAAAATTCCGACGATAAGTCATTAATGTATTGCTGAACTGGTTAATTCTTTTCACGTATATTTCAATCAGACTGTAGATTTTTGTAATACTTATTCATGTTCTTGATATCAACATCACAACCCAGATTCATTCATCTAATAAATGAGCTGCAATAATGACAAGATTCCCGTTTTTGCGTACTTTTGATTACCTCTAGTGCGAAACGATCATCCAACCCGATTAAAAACAATGCATCTGTAAAGCTGCAACTTGGGCTTAAGTAATTTGTTCAAAATATACTGCTGGATGATCAATTGAGATTGCAACTAGCTGATATCTCTTGATTTGCCATTTCTTTTGCCAGCCGACTAACTTTCAATGTCTCTAATGCAAGTGTTCTTCTTTCTATGAAATCTTAAGCTGCTCTGAGATGAACAGCTTCCCACATTTGCAGCTAAACTTGATGCATTTATGGATGTTTCCATGAACTTTAAACTCACCCGTTCTGTAAATGACTTCTTTCATTTTGAGCATTTGCGATACTTGTCGTCTCACGGTCGGTCAGTACCTTGAAATGTGGATTTTAATTTTAGATTTAGGAATGAAAGTTTCACTGTAGCTCTTATATGTACAGGCGTAGCTTTTGACTTTGTTAGAGCAAGATATATATATATATTTCAATACTTCCCGATGGCAATTTTCAAGGCAGCGACCGAATTGATTATACGAAATTCTTGTTAATCTGATGTAATTCTTCTTGCTTAACTAAATCGTACATTCACACACTTGAATAATTACACTCTCCACATGAAGATGTCTAAGATTTGTCTCCTGTATGTGTTTGAATATGGATTAGTGTGTACCACTTCACTGGGTTCCAAAGCCGTGCAAATTAGTACTATTTTAATAAATCAATCTTTTGCTTGTTTGTGACTCTTATCACGGACTCACCAATTGAATTGACTGAATCATAGGAGTGCATCTTTGGGATATTCCATTTTCCTAAAAAGATATAAACCGCAAGATAAACAAATGGAATTATAATTAATTATAAAGATATTAGAATCTTTTGCATCAAAACAATAATAAAGGGCAAATTATCAGTTGCTCTTACTTGAGGCCGAACTCCTACTCGACTCACCATGAAATTGTTAGCCCGTTTCAGCGGTACTAACATCATTACTGCGACGAGTATTTTTGGAATTAGAAATTATGTTTGTTTGCAACCATGAAATGGACTCTGATACTAGATGAGCAATTTGCAAAATTCCAAAATGGCGAAAGAAGTACATGTTGATCACACACAGAATGATAATGATTCGATTTCTAATTTATCAAAAGTATATACTCAGATCTAATTACTAGAAAGTCTATAATGCAGCAGAGGATGGAATGACAAACTATTCAGTATAGCCTTTAGCAATTGAATATACTCCCTGGATATATTCCAAATCTTTTCCAGGCAAGGTTTTGTCTTCATGATACCAAGCTCCGGTCACATCCCAAAGACCAAATCCTCCAAAGAAAGACAAACTTCTTTTGTCAGCTAACCCGGTGTAAGCTGTTTTCAAACTGCTTGAACCCCAATAACTGCTAGAGTTGTACCCCTGTAGAGTAGGGTATAGTTTAGTGTTTCTTCCTTTCAAAGTGGTCTCAAACAAGTTTTGCCATTTTGCCCAGGAGGAGGAGAACCCTGTCAGGTTGTAGATAGCACACTCTTGGTTACTATAAAATTGTAACAAGACCATGTCAACATTTGCTTCCTCACTAACAATTAAATCGTTTAACTGGGCATCAGGGAATGGACACTGAGGAGCTGTTGACAAAAGAATCTTTTTCGAAGTCCAAAGTTTTCGTAATTGAGAATACAATGCGATCTGACCGTCATGGTTTGATGCGATTTTATTATCACACCCTTTTCCCCAGTATTCAAGATCAATGTCGAATCCATCGATTTCTGCCTTTCCAAATGGCTTAACATTATTGGTGCCTTGAGGATTGAACATATTGTAAATGGTTTGAGCAGCCTGCTGACCTTCTTCTGTGGTTCCTGGTGAGAATGTCGCATTACTACCGCCAGCAATTGATAACAAAACTTTGATACCTAGAGATTGACATTTGATGATATCTTGTTCGATCTGAGGACAGTATTCATATGTGCCTCCACACGCATTACCATAGTTTCCCTCAGCGTGGGTGGGAGTAACATAATTGAGGAATCCAATAACCGCAATATCCATATTACCTTTTGCACAGTAGTCGCCTAGTCTCTCTTGATTTGCTGCCTGGCCCCAATAGACAGCAACGTTTTGGCTGCTATTCGCATCATAAGCAGCAAGACAGATTCTTAATAACAGTAAAATTATTAACTCGATAAGCATCTTTGGCTGTTCGAAAATGAAAAGTTTTGATCTTTTTGATCCACGAATTTAAATAATCTCTTGTGAAATTGATAACTCTTTATACTCCATTTTTTTCTTGCTACCATATAGGAGTATTGTTACCGTTATTTAATACATTATATCCTCCCCTGCATGGAAGTAATCACCGTTTATTGGTACATAATATAAAACACCCAACAAATATAACTAGTGATGCCTAAACATGGAAAACTATGATCATCAAGAATACTAGGGCTTCTCCCCATCATCAAAATCAATATTCGGATATCATGTAATTGCGTCTTTTGCGTTGCGCTTCTGGACTTTGCAACAGACAGAAGACAGAACGTTTACAAGGTAGCCTATTATATAGGATTAAGCAATCAAAATTCGTAACGTTCCATAGAGTAGGATTCGAACTGCATAGCAATGCATGTCTAAGAAATATCCGTTGATATGTTGTTTTGCCTGCTGCGGAGTAAATGTAATTTTTATTTCATCTATTCAATTAGATTTTATTATGAGTGTTTAACGAATCCGATTTATAATCGGGGATTAAATAGCTAAGTCATCTATTTAGTTTAAGTATAGCAACGTGCTAGTTCTATATGAATCAATCCTATGTCTTACTTTCATTGATTTCTTCAGCAAGGCGGACTCGAGATAATTGCTTTCAAATAATGTTTATTTAATATTCAAGAGATGTCGACATAACATTCATATAGTTCATTGTCTCAAGCCTTTCATGACTGCTCAGCTAATAGTTTCACAAACCATATGTTGAATATTCCTAACCTTGAACATGTCCAGTTATTATTTAAATTCTATAGCTGATTTATTTGGGTCTTGACTTAAAAATATTTTGGTCAATAGTTCATTCTGATAATCTTGATGCTAATAGTTTGTGGAAACTCCTGATTGGCACTGAAGTAAATATTCAAAGAATTTTAGTTCTATAATCAATTCCAAATTCTTTCGATGTTTCATTGATGCTTGGATAATTTCCAACATTTGCAATCCGTCCCTATGTCTTTGAATCTATTTGGGATCACACATAAACATAACTTGGCCAGTTTCCAAACTTACATGATATTTCAGTGATCCAATCTGTTTACTAGATACTGATTGCGATTTTTCCTGCTAATAACCCTAACCCAAATTGATATTTGTAAAAATCCATAATATGGGGATCTGCATGATGAATAAATGACATAATGGAATTATTCAACTAAAATTATTATGAACTACTTAAGGTGATGTTTTATTAGATATTTTCATGTTGAATTAACGAAGAATAGATAAAGAAGAACTCAATGAGCTAAAATAATTCCAAGCTTCAATGATTCAGATATAATTATGTCGAGAATTTGCTGGTTGTCTAGTTTCTTTTAGTTGTGGAAGTGCTGAATAAAAGAAAACTGTTTTCTATTTGATTAATCTTGTGCATTTGATTATTTAAATTATGAACTGATAATTTACGACGCAGCAAAATTTCCCAATTGGCCACGCATGAATAACAGGCGAATAACTGAAGTTATCTTGCCTGCTATTTTTAACCATTTTTATAGTAAGCAATTTCTCCATGAAGTATTGTTAGCCAACCAGCATCATCTTTCGTCCAATCCAAAAATCCTTGAGTAATCTTGGCAACTAATTCCGAATCTTTAATAAGATCAAACTCCCCTGAAGTTTTCAATCGCTTAATAAACATTGTCGCCATTTTAATTTTTTCTTCTGGATTGCTACAATTCCAATTACTGGCAGAAGATTTTATATTAGCAGGATCATACCCCGCTTCAATGGCCAACTTTCTCAAACTTCTTCCCATGATGGCATTCACAGATCCAACTGGATGTCGTCGCATAAAGAAGTCACCAATTGAATCAGTATAGTGATCAGGATAAACAACCGTAGCTTTTATATCAGCTTCCTTCACAAGTACTAATCTCTTTGCAACACGGGCCAATTCGCGCAATCCTGCCACTGGATCTTCTAAATGAATCACTACCTGATGAGCGTGAACAACATCGAATGAATTATCTTCAAATGGTAAGCTGTAAATTGATCCAATTTGAAACTTAATTTGGCTAGCTAATTTATCATTGTTCATTGATGCTAAATTTTGCTGGGCCATGTCAATTAATTCTTGAGTTGGCTCTACCCCCACAATTTTTCCATCAATGTAATTAGCAAAATCATTGGTGATGGTCCCAGGACCGCAACCAACGTCTAAAAGTGAATCCAGTTTAGTCAAATAAGGGATCACATAATCCACCGCGTTTGCAACTTTTCTCCAACTGTGAGTGTCAGCAATAGATTGCTTGAATCCGGAAGAATAATAGGCTTGATTTTTCATATTTATTTTTGGGTCGTTTATGCTAAAAAATATAGATTTATAAATTAACCCGTAGCTTGCGGATTGAACCATATTGAATCATGCAACAACATGCGCAGGTCATATGGCGTTGTACTAAAAATACTTTTAACTGTCATCTGATGCAATCTGAGCAATTTGACAATTTGAAGATTTATTCCATTGATAGGGTGTTGTTATTAATTGCTGATTTTGTGGGATAACCAAAATAACTGAGAATCAATTTCCCCTTTGCGCATCGTTTTCTTCATATAGAAATTGTTTAACTATAGTTAAACTTTCCCTTTATGGATTTCATTAAGATCGACGGGTTTAGCAAATAAATATTGGCAAGACCCTATTTATTTTACAATGTGTGGACTTTTGTCGTCTGAAAGTAGATGGAATTTTCTTTATCTGTCATCATAATAGAAATTCATTTCATTCTTATAACGGGACGATAAGGGTTGCCAAATTAGATTATACCAATTGTCACGGATAGCAAACCACCCAAAGCGTTGAACCAATTCCCAAGTGGAACCGTCAACCAATGAAGCAATGAGAAGAGTAAACATTTGAGAAACTCCATTAACGGTGACTAATGATTGGCTTGATTCGGAGGCGGCTTATCTCTCATTAGATACCTCGATATTATCTTAAAATATTAACTGATCAAAGATTTTGCGAAGAAAAAGTGACAATTCATTATGAGGGGATTTAATTTTAATCTTTTTATTTATTCCTAGCTCGATTAAATATTATTAATGGCAATATTTTGGTGATAAAGTAATTTCGTGCAATTTAGTAATCCATCTATACTTTATTATTCCGACTTGGTTTTCCCTCCATGTTTTTGTGGAGAAATGCATGCTGCAAGTTTAAGATCTTATGGCCCATTTCCTCCAATTGTTTTTGAACTCTCCAATTAATAATGGAACCTAAATTATGTCAGCTCCGAATTTTCAATAGGATTTCAGTAACAACATCCAGAATGGGGTTAAAAAAGAAATAGGAGCTAAACATGCGGTTAACTATCACCCATTATTGAGAATCGTTTATGGAAATGAGATAATCCAAAAAATAATAACCAATTGCTTTTGGCTAGAACAAGCAAGGAGTTGGCATTATTATTCGATGAAACCAGGATGCGCCAGTTTATTCTGATGAAGCTGAGGAACAAACAAATGTACTGTTGTTAAAGTCGTAACTGAATAATTGCAAATGATAAAAAAAAATAAAATATTGCAAATTCTTAATATTTAAATGACGAAAAAAATAAAAAAAAAAAAAAAAAAGAAAAGATAGTGTGATTAATGGTTAAAATCCCTCTTAGCTTCAAATTCCTCAACTTCTTCGTCCAATTCTTTAGCGTGATCTTTTGTTCGCTTTCCAAATAGGAATAAAGGCAGAAGATTGAGTACAGCAATCCAATAAGTGCACAAAATAGCGAAAAATGGATGACTATTGTTTTAATTTATTCATATGTTTTGGTTGGTGATTTAATAGATTGCTCAATCATCATCGACATTCAGGGAACCATAAGATACGTTTGGTGATAAATGTTTGAGAGTAACAAAATTAGAAATTCAGGCTCGTAAACATCAATTAAAAATGAATTTGAGTCGTACTCAAAAACGGCTTTAGATTTACTCCTCGAAGATTGTCTAGTATTAAATAGATATTTTACGGTTGTCTATAAATTTCCGCTTCCACTTTCTTTACTTTGACTGTAAAAAATGTTAAAACATACTTGCATTAATCATATAAAAGTTTGAATTGTTGGTCACCTATTTTCACCTAATAATAAGTCAATCTCCTTCATCCGTGATTTGAATCACTGATTTATCACTGAAGGTATCATGATCAATCGAGATAACAGAATCCCCAGACTCTGAGTTCGTGTTTGTGATATTTCATTATCGAAAGAGTCTCCAATTGAAATTTCACTTCTTTAAATTGACGCAACGTGCGGCGGGGCGCCTGTGAGGTGTGCCTATCAATTTGTTGGTGTCTGTAAGCTCCATATTAATAAATCTTACAGTTACGTCACTGGTGAAACAATATTTTCAATACGCCAATTCATAGCTATAAATTCATGACAAAGGGGAACGGAAATTCTGAAATAATTTTAATCAAAATCCGAGTGCACTTTTGAACTATTTCATTTTTCTGAAGTATTCAAATTTTCAAAACAAACAGAAATACGGAATCAAAACAACAAAGAAGATGTTTCTTGTGCGGTGCAAGGATGATGTATGGGTTTTTTGTTGTAAATTGTTAATGTTCACCACACCAGCACATTCAAAGGTTACTTATTGTACACTGGCTTTTCTTTTATTGAGAAGTAGAAAACGTGAATTTCAATGAATGCCTGGTTTTGTGGTTTAATTTCTACTCAGTTTTCAAATCCCCGAGCAGCACTTAAAAAAATTCAAATTGAGCGGCGAATAATTGTCCATGAGTAATTTGGCTGAACACCCCCTATTGTAAACATTGACTCATTTGCTTACAATAAAGTCTAAAAAAGTCTATATCAAAAAACCTATAAAAAAAATCTATACAATAATTTATAATCTAAGTAATCAGATTCCCAATCCCCAGTATTTTTCAACGTTATATTGCCCAGGTGCTTTCCATAATTCATTCCACGCCGTAAACAAAACAATTTGGTCGGCCACAGCAGCGAGGTCACTGTCAATAGCAGATTTTTGATTAGCGGTACTTGGAACAGAACTCCCGATTGAATCACCTTGGGTTGGCCAACCAGTCTCAGTAATAATAACATCACTACTGTTACAGGCTGTTTTCAAACTAGATATTTGCGTTTGTAACCATGAACCTCCGTCACTAGCTTCAACACCGCTGAAGAATGGATGAGCGTTAGCACTAACAAAATCTGAGTTAGTACATAATGTTGGGTTAGCGATAATTGTATTGAAGGTATCAATGATAGCAACCTTCCCGGTGTATCCAATGCCTTTCAAGGCAGTTTTGCAGAAGGATAAAAATGAAACCATTTGAGACGCAGTGTAAGTACCACTGTTGACATGCTCGTTACCCAAAGAGATTGCATAAACATCTTTAGAGAAAGAAGATCCGGTAGATGAAATGGCACTGTTAATGATTGCGACCGAATTAGTAACATTGGATTCCAATGGCGTATAAATACCAATAAGAAGTTTCTGGGATGATTGCTTGTTTTTGAGTGCAACTTCCACCAAATTACAATCTGTGTCATAAAGCCTAATCACAGAGAACCCAGAAAGTGCCTTTATGTTTTCTGCTAATAGATCTTCAGTTTTACACTTACCACTGTCGTCATATTGTGAGAAAGCAATACCAAATGCCAGGGTGTAAGTTGAGTTACCAGCTGCAGCAGCGGAGGAGGTACTGGCGGCGGTGGTGGTGGTGGTGTTGGTGGCAGTAGACGATCCAATTTGATCTCGTGGCACCAAAGTTCCAGCACTCATAGTCACATATGAAGTGGTTTCAAAAGTAACTGTGGTAGTACTAGTAGCACCATCAGCTACTGGCTTTGGGTGTGCGTGTGCCTGAGGATTGGCTAAGGCACCAGCAGTTAAATAGCAGACAAGTGAAGCGAGCAACAACATTTTAATAAGGAATGACTAATTTAATAAAGGAATGACTATTCTTTTTTTTTTTTGTTGTTGAATATTTTATGAGAAAATTCTTGAAAAGCATAAAGGAAACATTTCCAATTTATAAAAATCCTCGGCCGCCTCCTTATACAAATTTTCACTGATTAAGTTAAGGTTAAGCGATAAGTGAAGTAGCTTATTTTTTTCTTTTTTCTGTATCAAGATATCCATACTGCTCTGTAAGCCACCAAAAAAAAATATGGAAGTGGCCGTTGCAATGATTAATCAACATGAAGATCTCATCAGCTCCCAATGAAAATCGATACATGGTTGGTGGTAAAATAATGGATAATGGAGCTACCATGCTGGTTAATCACAAGTTGATTTTTGAAGTTTCAATTCGGTAACAAAGCAAAATTTTAAATATTAAGGTTGGGGCTTAATATTGCAAAAAACTTCTAGACCTTTGGCAAAGTTTGAGGCAGGCTTAAAACAGGCGAATATGTGATCCGATTGCCTTCGAAATGAAGAAAACTCACCACCTATGAGACAAAAGACTAACTCTGTTTAGGAAATGGCTTTAGCAGTTTCCGGTGGCGCAATAAGCTGAGGCTTTTTTTTCTTTTCTTTTTTCGGGCGACAAGGTCTCAGGAGTTCTTCCTGGTTGAGTGTTCTATTCAGCCATTTCTGGAATATCAACAAACGAAATTTCCCTTGAGGTTTATAGTGAACTCAGCAATGAAAAAGAAAAAGCTCCTTGAAGGCTTCAGCTAACGGAATACGCTATTCAAAATATAGAGCACGATGGTCCATTTTAAGCCTCTATTTCGTTTGTACTCAGAATAATTATGAAACAAATAAAATAACAATTCAAAAAGTGTGATTTATAGATCCATGGGGAAAAAATAATAAGGGGTTATTAGACCCTCTGCAAAATATTGAAAAAAGTGAAGCTCTCTATTTTTGACGTTCTCTTACTTGAAAGAGAGATGACAGTAAGTAAACTACTTACTCTCCCAAACGAACTAATAAATCATTTCTATGATTTTGCTTTTGCGAAGGATGCCATTAGGCTAGTTGATGTGCTTGATAAAATTATTCCAAGCTCTGAAATCACGGCTACTTGGAGCGATATATTAAAATCAAGAATATTCCATACCATAGTAATTGAAAACGCTGAGCAAACTTTCGCACGCCTTTACAATAAGAAAGCAGTTATTTTTTGTGGATTCATAATTGCCGATAGATATACTGATGATTATTCCCCCTTTTCGTTCAAAAAGGGTGATTATATTGATTATTCCAATTGTTGGGTAGCGCCGTACAAATTCAAGAATTTTATCGACTCTGGGCTTACAATTTATGTGAGAAAAATTGTCATTCCAAATTATTTCTTTGCCATTCACGAATATGATGGCGATCTTGGATTCTTTTCTCCTGAGCTTGGAGCTTCGATCTTGAAATCACCATTCCCTAATTCACAGGATTTGAATCATCTAGCAAAATTGCTAAATAAATGCATCAATGCAACCAAAATTTATCTTGACACACCTTATATATTAAACGATTTCTCAAAAGACCTGATTTTTAGTTTGAAGAAATTTGAAGAGATTGAAATTAATTTCCAGGATATTGACTCGGTTGATCCATTGATATTTTTCTCGGTTTTCATGAGCGAATGCAAAGGGTCACAGAAATATTTCTCAGAATCAATTACGAGGCTATCTATCCTGTTTTGCGATCTAGAGCATTTGATGTCAAAAATTGATGAATTAATTCTACCAAATTTGGAAATTTTGTGTTTGTTTGCGACACCAGGGTATCAGGTAGGAAAGTTTTCGTCATTGAAATTAACAAAATTAGAACTTGAGGGATTGCCAATCTTGACTTTGAAGGACTTTTCAAAATTTAAAACGGTTACAAATTTGAAATTAAAAGAATGTGAAATTCTGAAAATTTCGGGTTGTTGTATTAGTGAAAATTTGACCAGACTTGATCTCAGTAGTAACGACTTGAGCTCCTTGGAAGCTTTAAAGGATTTGAAATCGTTGCAATACTTAAATGTGAGTATGAACCGCATAGTTGGTATTTTTCCGCTTAAGAATATGAGCTATTTGGAATATTTAAATGTTGGGGCTAATGAAATTTCCGATCTTCAACCAATATTGCTGTTATCCAGATTGAGCGAATTGATTATTGGCTCCAATAATGTTAGTCGTTTGCCTGACTTTTCAAACTTGACTGAGCTTCGGAAGCTTGAAATCGGCAACAATAGTTTTTCTAACATTGAAGAGTTAAACGGATTGGGTGGTTTGGAAAGATTGCAATTTTTCTACACTAACTTAAAAAATGTTGACCTTAGGGGATTGAATAATTTGAAACATTTGTGTATCCAGGGTCCAATTGAGCGATGCAATTTTGGTGGGTTGCAAAAATTGAAGACCTTCCAGTTCAATAATGTGCTGAATTTTGAAATGTTGAACTTAGAAGACTTGAAGTCCTTACTGGTACTAGAAGTAGGGAAAAAAAGCTTTACCTTTGAAGATGTCGAGTTATTTAAGAATGTGAAAAGTTTACCTGATACACTTGAGAGAGTCACCGTGGATCTAGCGCATATTGACCTGTTAATTGGAGCTTCAGAGTTCTTTACCAAGTATTCAAAATGTAGAATCGAAGTTATTATAGATTCACCCTTTGTGAAGTTTGAAGGTGATATGGCGAGGGTTTACGGCAAGTATCGAGATCATTTTATAGTGACAAAGTGTTATTCGCGATAGTTTAACTTAATGGATTTGTATTTACGAAAAAGGGATTATTTTAATTTGTCATTGTAATCGCGCAACGGCTAGCTCTTTCTGAGATTGATCGGATTTAATATTTTCAATCAAATGTGTGTCGATCTTGCAATACCCAGATGGAACATTTATTCTGAAATTTTAAAAGATGATAGACACAGATTTTCGAATGATTCCTGTGCAGTGATCACAGATGGATCATAAAATTGAATCCACAGCATTTATTTAAGGAAATAATATAATTTACAGTATGAAGTGGGTCACATTTTTTTGTCACAACTCAAGAGGGGGAAGTGACTGATTCCATATCGATATCACTGGATTTCCTGAGATTTCCAAAATTCTTCAGTTCTTTCCTCAACAATCAACAGCGGCTAAATCTGCTGGTGATCTAATATATAGTCTACCCGATATTGTCAATCTGATAAACGTTAGCGATGGCAGAAAGTATTACCTTTACATTCAAGACTCATACTGATAAAAGAATTCTGTACTCCGCAGTCATGGAATGCTGGTAGTCAGAAAAACAACATTCAAATATGGAGTGACACGGAAACTGGAAGTTGTGGCCGTCATGATAGGTAATTTTCAAAGGGTTAGAATGGCAGACTTTATTAAGGGAATTGAATAGATCATAGAGTCAAGTCCTGAGTCGCTGATTAGTTCGGTAATCAACCTCTGCAGAACCGATTTCAACACGAGGCCACTGGACAAAACTCTCTTGAGCACTAGTAGATCTGGAATTCTTCCTGTCATTGCGGGAAACAATGATGCTGGGCTTCGCTATTAAGAATATTAAATCAATGATGCAATATAAATCAAACAAATTAAAACGACTTGGGTGATTGATGACAGTGAAGTACCAAAAGGACCGATAGCTGATTAAAATCTGTCCATATTCTTGAAAACACAAATTTGTTTTTCATTATCATTCTCATTATCGTGGCTTCTTAACCAACAGCGATAGTCACTTAAACCCACGGTTTCAGCAGGCCTATCCAGAACCATCTCGTCAATTTTCTAAATGCAGTGATTAAAGCCGCATGCTTTACAAAGATTTCAAGTAATCCAATTTAGTTCTATATTTTCTTTGGATTCCGTGGAAATCGCACAGTTCTCGATTGATTGCTGTATGAAGCTATGAAATATACAAAATGAGACTGGGTGTAAGGATGGTGTATAGGTTTTTTCAGTGCTTTAAGTTCATACGGGATTCTTATACTGACATCTTCTTCTTTGTGTTCATAATCGCTATAGTTACTACAGTAATAGACTAAGGAATTAGACAACATATGGGCAATTTAAAAGACACACCTATTCTGTAGATGCAAAAGAAGTTCACTACTTAATTAATTAATTAATTACTTGCCCTCTTTGGTAAATGCTAAGCAATTTTATTATAAAGCTAGTGTAACCATCGGCATGCTAGCAATTAGCCTAAACATCTTGAGTTTAGAACGCCGAAAAACTCTAATCAATCTAATCAATATAATCAATCTAATGAATCTGTTGAGCAACATCGTTAGATTGTTTAAAGATATATTCCCCAATAGTTTTCAACGTTGTATGGGCCTGGAGCTTTCCATAATTCATTCCAGGCAGTAAATAATATTATTTGATTACCAGCAGCGCCAATATCGCTTTCAATAGCTATTTTCTGATTAGCAAAACCTGGAACTGCATTTATGTTGGTATCTCCTTCAGTTGGCCAGCCTGTTTCAGTAATAAGAACATCATTGCCACACGCTGATTTCAAGTTGGATATCTGGCCTGCTAACCAAGCACCAGCGCCACTAGCTTCAACCCCACTAAAATATGGATAAGCATTTGCGCCAGTGAAATCTGCATTTGTACATAATGATGGATTAGCAAGAATTGTATTGAAGGTATCAATGATCGTGACTTTCCCATTGTATCCAATATTTTTCAAAGCCGTTCTGCAGTAGGATAAAAATGAAACCATTTGAGATGCAGAGTAAGCACCAGTGTTGACATGTTCGTTACCCAATGAAATTGCATAAACATCATTAGAGAAAGAAGATCCGGTGGATGACATTGCACTCTGAATTTTAGAGGCTGCATCATCAATGTGAAATTGCAATGGTGAATAAATTCCAACAAGAAGCTTTTGAGATGATTTCTTGTTTCTAAGAGCAATTTCAACTAAGTTGCAATCGGTATCATAAATCCTAATCACAGAGAATCCGGCAAGTGCCTTGATATTATCAGCTATTACATCCTCATCTTTGCAATGCCCGCTGTCATCATATTGTGAGAAAGCAATGCCTAATGCCTGCGTGTAACTTGTTGAAGTTGGGGTAGCAGAAGTGGAAGATGTTGACGCACTTATAGTGACATAGGAAACTGCTTCAATAGTAACAACAGTAGTTGTTCCAACAGTAACATAAGTAGTAATACCGTCTGATAAAACCCCGACAGCCAAGCAGCAAACTATTGCTGTGAACAACAAGATCATATGTGCCGGAGGATTTATACAATTGAAAAAGATTCATTTCTTATCATTTATTAAAAAATTTGGTGAGAATCTCATCTTTTATATCATTAATCTGTAGGTGGGCAACCGCGGCTGCCATAGATTAAGTTAAAGAGTTTTGGTATGTGAAAAGAATAAGTTTGGAACTATATAATAAGCAAACGGCAAAGTCAACAAGAAAGTGATCTGATCCAATTAACCAATTGCAGTAATGATATGAAATATTCACTAGCATTCACCAGCTTTAGATGGTTTACGCAATATATTAAAGTTTGAGGATGCGTTAGCATTACAATAAGACCATTTCCAGCGAACACTGTTAGATGTCGATCATTTCAGCTTCGCATAAATTGCAAACTAACAACGAAAAATTATATTCAAATCAAGCATTAAGTATAACAGAATGGATTTCAATTATGTTACTGTCCTTGAGGAATTTTCAGGATATTCTTAGTCACAATTCAAATGGTCGTTTTTGATCCTTCATGGAAATATTTTATAAGTAGTGATGGATTAACTTTTAATTAAAGGCAGTTATTTAGTAAAAAATCGACCTACTTCATATAAAATTATTTCCTAGTCTAGCAACTAAAAAATCAATTGCCAAATTTGGCTCATTAAAGTTTCCAATTAAATGAATTCGAACTTTTGAAAAATTTTTCACACTTACTCTTTATGCGCGGGTCAACGATTCAGAACCATCAGCTATCGTAGATTGAATATTATTGAAAAGGTAAGAAGTATTAATGACAATCAAGTTTTGCCTTTACCTGCTCTTATCAAAATGTCAGTAGCATTGATTTATATGAAACTAGATCAACTGATTCTATAAATTTCAAGTTTCGCAGTTCATTTTCATTTTGTTAGCATGCTTGAATTCAATGTTTCGAAATAGAAAATTGCGAAAGATTAGAATCCACTAATGTGACGATCAAGCCAGATCTACCTTATTTGGTCGATCAAATTGGTGTGGATAAAAAAAATAAAGCTCATCATTCTAATTGCTTGAATTAGTTTTCTATAATTGAATAGTGCTTCTGATAGTTATCTCCATTTGAATTTCCGGATTCATAAAGTCCGGTACGATGTTAACGCGATTCTTGTAATTAAGCGAGACCAAAAAGATATTCGAGATAGCAAGAACAAAAATGCGCGTGCGTAGCAAGTACATGATAATGCATACGTCATGCTAAATAGCTATCAGGACATGAATTAATAAATGGGATGAATTTTTCCTAACTTTACAAAAAGGACAATAGAATAAATGAGTAGTTAGGCTTTATTATTTTTAATCTACAGGAGAAATCAGGAATCTAACCCTTCTAACTTCCATAGGAGATCATATCTGATGCAAGAAATGACCTTCATTGCAAATGTCCTATCCTCATTGAATATTTGATAATTGCTTTAGCTATTACCATGGAAATAGGGATGTGTGGGTTTTTTATTTAACTAACGAACAAATTTCTCAACCAAAGTTTTCAAATTAACATTCTCTATTTTCCATGATGTCGAAATGAACCAATGATGTTAGATTTGGCAAATTTTTGAATATATTATTCGATATGACCCAAGAAATTGCGATATTCTTAATTGGTACACATTTATAATCCATTGGCTGTCTATTTTGAGTATAATGATTTTCAATTGATAAATTTATTGCTAATATGTGAACAAATTGTCGTTAAGCAATGAGCCTTTGAATTAGGTATGCAGGGTTGCACATGATTCATATGATATTTGCGTCCGTTCACAATATAATATTAAATCTAAGCGTCGGGAAATCAGTGCTATCTGTCATCTAATGTTTTATCATCAAGTTTGTTACAGGTACTTAAAATAAAATAACATTTATATTTTTTGGCAAATAATCTAATAATACAAGAATCTAATTTCTAAAAGTTCAAAAGTTCAAAAATCAACCAAAAATTTTAATCCCAGGACCAGGTAATCTTAATTCTACCGAGGGCTTCATCCGCAAGATTGTCGAAAGCTCCTCTAGAAAAATCGATATCGTCAGCTTGACAAGCAACACACCTGTCGACAACTTTAACTTTGACAGTCTTTCCGCCATAATTTGCAGTCAAGTAATTACCACAAAGTGGACTGACGTTCGAAGAAGGTTTGTTAACATCGTAAATGATATGAGAAACTGCTGCAACTAGTTCATTGGCAGTATTGGTCCATCCACAAGCACCAAGACCAACGTCATAATAGGTACCATCACCACTGTTGGTTCCACTAGTTGTACTACTGCCTCCAGTAGCTGAAGCAGCTGCTGATGAATCAGTAGCACTGACAGCAACGCTGGTGGTAACTGATGCTGATGGTGTATAGTCTGATGAAATGGTAGCTGGCGCATCAGTAGCATTATCAGTCACAGTAACCCAAACAGTCGGAGTGACAACCACAGTTTGAGTTTGAGTTTGAGTAACATCATCTCTCTTGAGAACTGTAATGTCTCTTTTATTTAAGTGACCACCTTGAGCTAAGGAAACAAGGTAAAATGCAGCTGCAATATATCCTAATGAGACCATTTTTTTGTTTTTGTTTTTGGGAATTTTCTTTGAAATTGATTAAACGAGTGTAAGTTCTATTGATTTGCTTAAAAGAGTGACTGTGTTTAAAGAAAGAACGACAAAAAAAAAAGAGTCTTTGTAACCTGTTTATATATCTTCAATACCCACATTCTTTGTCTGATTTTGCCTGAAACATCATAATATGACTTGTATCTGGGATGCATAAAGATGCATGGAAATCCTTTATGTAGTTACCTACCAGATTTAGGTAAAGACGGGAAGGAATCAATATATTATTGAGTACGATCAGGGTTGGTTCAAAAAGTCATGGAATCTGACTGGCGACTTCTTCCTGGGTAGATATTTAAGAACCCGATTTGGGCAACGTTGAACAAACAGTTTGGGGTAAGTTCGCTTTTTTGCATGACAATGTCAATTTGCGGCTAAATGATCACACACTGAACCAACTGAATAAGATCTGCTTAGCTATCATCTGCAGATGATCTGTAGAATTGGTTGTTGCTCAATTGCATCGCATTTGTCGCCAATCTTAAGGGAAAAGGAATGTAAAAAGCAAGGTCATAAACATGAAATGAGCTGTGAACCTGCATCATTTAACACTTAATATCAATTAAGTATGATGCAGGAATAGGTTAAATATATATAATCAAAAATCAAGTTATGATAGCAATTAGTAAATTATTGACACTACAAATTGAAAATTGATTTGGTTATGATTATCTTGCAATTGAGGATTTGGCACCACTACATGAATGGTTGAAAACCTCCGACAGGGTCGAATATCCTGCAAGTGGATAAGTTCGCTGGTAACGGAAATTTTCAAAAAATCAAAACTGATACTTCCAAAGACACAGGCAATAAATCAAAGTCAATAGCGAAGTCTTTTCAATTCTCATCTGACAAATATGACTTCGGATAGAGAGCTAGATTTAGTTTAAGCGGTGATATGTGTTTTTCGATTATTCCCAACGTGGTTGAAGGTTTTGTAAAAGAAAAACTATATTTTGAAAATGTTCAGATGTTGGGATTTTCAAATAGTTAATGATCGTTACAAAAATATTGAAGGAAGTCTCCAGTCTGATTATAAAGCGTTTTGCGACGGTTAACCTTTACATGAACTTCGTTGGCCAATTTCAAGGCCAACATATTGAACAAATAAAATAACAGGAATCATAATTGGTTATTGAATTTTTGTTTAATTTCATCAAGTATCACCACATTATCACTGACTCTCTCTCCTATATTATTGCTTCCATTTTCTCATTTACGCTTATATGGATTATATTGATGGATCAATTAAACGTGCTGTTTTTTAAGGAGATCCCTAGTCAGAATTATAAAACCAAAGACATCATCCCGCGTTGCCACCTCCCAGGACCCCCACGAACCAAGCACAGCGACGGGTCTTACTGTATAGGGTTGCATTTTGTGTCGCTGTATCCGTACACAAAAAGTTGGCTATAACACCCATTCTCAACAAAATCATATTTCCTTTTTCCAAACCTGTTGAGAACCGGAATGCAATCCTCGTTAATAACTTCTTTGTCGTTCCCGGTAAATCTTCTGATCGATGGAGGTGTGCTCACTGCCAAACTAAATTGAGAGTTAATCACAGCCCACAAAACTAAAGCTTTTAAAATTAAGTACATTTTGAATTAAGTTGTTATTGCAACATTTTCAATTATTCAGGTTTACTGGCGGATATTTAAATGTAATTTTGTAGCATGTATTATCCAAAATCAAGGAAGTTGATCCATGATCTACAAGTGAAATACCAAACGAGTGAAACAAAAAAAACAAAACAAAAACTGAGTATTTTCCAAAGTGACATAATAATATGCCAGAATGATCTGCAGATCTGCAGATCGTCGTATTTTTGCCATGGAGTAACCAAAATAAAGTTTGTTTAGATCCAGAAGGAACATAGTAATGTTTCGCCATTGATACAATCACCGAAATAAAGTAAGACACTTTGCAACTTGTTCATCCATGTTAACTCTCAAAAAAGAAAAACCGTGTGCTATCGCCGTCTTGTAGGATGCTATTCGCTACGGAGCAACTAAAACAAGGTTTGCTTCACCTGACAATAGCAATGGATGCGCATTTCGCGTGAAAAATCAAAACTTGAAGGGGGCAAGACAATAATCTCTTCATCTTAACTGACTGAATTTAATAATATGGAAAAAGTTGCTCTTGTCACTGGAGCATCCTCAGGGATTGGATATGCTGCTGCCATTGAATTCGCTTCTCGTGGTGTTAAAGTCTATGCCTGCGCTCGAAGATTAGAGCCCATGGAACCATTGAAGAAGCATAGTGAAATCACGGTTTTGCGATGCGATGTGACCAAAATTGAGGATGTAAAAAAATTGAAAGACACCATAGCTAGGGAGAACGACGGCAAGTTGGATATTCTTTACAATAACGCTGGGGTTCCGTGCAATTTCCCGGCTATTGACGTAACCGATGAAGTAGCCCTTGGTTGCTTTGAAGTGAATGTGTTAGCCCCCGTGAGATTAGTGCGTGAATTTGCACCCCTTGTCATTAAAGCAAAAGGAATTATTGCATTTACCGGATCAGTTGCCGGGATTGTTCCTGCTCCGTTTTCGTCAATTTATTGTTCCTCGAAAGCCGCAATCCATCAATATGCTCAGGTGTTGCATTTGGAGATGAAGATGTTCGATGTCGAAGTGAAGAATTTCATTACCGGAGGAGTTGCTACAAACATCTTGGAAACGAGACCGCTACCTGAAACCTCGTTGTTCAACACCCCCGAGGGAAAAGTAGCAATTGAAACCCGAAGAAAATTGGTTGAGCAAAGTCATCCCCAGCCACCTGAAGATTATGCTAGAAACGTCGTCAATGATATTCTTAAAACCTCACCGTATGTGATTGACATATACAGAGGAAAGGGCGCGAGAGTCTATCCATTTTTCGTGAGATGGTTGCCTAGGTTTGTTGTTGAATATCTCATGATGTCAAGATTCAAGTTGTTCCCAGTTTGGGATGCTATTAAAGCAAAGAGAGACGATCTGGATTAAGATGTGTAATATATATATGTAAAATGCTTGTTGTAATTAATTATACGTTGAAGGTTTAAGTTCTGTTAATTGGAATTGCGTTTCCAATATTCGAGAAGTGATAATTAGAGGAACAATCAACCATGAAATAGGTATGAAATCATCTTATGAAATAGACGTGAAATCATCTTATGAAGTGTTTAGGACTTCCTCTGATGCATGCATCCTATCTGCTTAATCTTCTTCTTATCGCTTACGTGATCGGTGTTTATCCTTGACAGCTTTTTGCGAGAACCCTGCGTTCATACCTCTGGATATGGGGAGGAGGCCATAATAATCACGATCGTCAATGACTGACTTGATGTGGAGTTTGAATTGATATTTACATTTTATCTTATTTTTGATGTGATTGAGGTTGAAGGTCACACCAAGCCCCAGCACCGCGAATACCCAGAGAGGATATGCATAATATGCACCGCCTCAGCAGTTTTATAGACTCGCAATTACCGTTTAAGGCAAAACCCGCGATACAAGCCACAATATTGTGTGGCTGACGTGGCAAGTGTGTGGCTCATGCCGTGCATGCTCGCTTGCTCAAGATGTTAGGGGAAATCCACATTATCAACAACAATCAAACAAATTGACATAGCCGTTTAAAAATCAATAATTTTACTAAGAGAAATACACACTCCAATGAAGATTTATGATTAAGCATAGTTCTGATTATGTTTGAACGAGTATCGCCTAGTTTTTTGCTTGAAATTCTCAAAATTTGAATGGGGTTGACTCACTACTCGCTATCACACAACGTTAGGGGAAATAAGTAAAGTGTGTTCGGATACAAAGCATGGTCCAGCTAACACAACGAAGATTTTTTTTGATTATAAAAAGAGGAGACTATCTCCCTTCCTCAGGAAAAACAAAAAAAAAGTTTTCCTTTCTCTTTTAAAATCTATTCTTTTCCTTCTTTTTTTTTCCCCAGGAAAGTTCAATCTGAATTTAATTTCAGTTCTCGGTTAACTTCTATTTTTATTTTTGCTTTTCTTTTTTTTTTTCCTTATCGCTTATCAACAGGCTGTCATCGAACCCTGCTCCTACTAAAATGACCGTTTCTAAGTTTCATCATTTAAGCAAACGATTACAATACAGGAAAGAATTTGAATTTGCGAAAGAAGAAGAATTGTCAAGAACCACCCATCCAGATCCAATTTTTTTGCATTATGGTAACCCACATGGGGTGTTTTATCCATTTGAATCAATCAAGATGAGTATCACTGCGGGACCCTGTCAACCAGCAACAAGAGAAATCACGATCCCTCGTGAGTCATCATGTCCTGATATTCTTGATCTTGCCGACTCATTACAATATTGTCCAAATGAAGGGGTTCCTGAACTCACTGCGATTCTCAAGGAGATTATCGAAAAGACTCATTTGCCAGGTTACAAAGATTGGGATACTATTGTTTCATTCGGCACGGGCGATGGGGTTTATAAAGTGTTTGATTTATTTTTAGACGAGGGGGACACCGTTTTGGTTGAACAGTTTACGTTTGTTCCAACGTTGTCATCAATTGAATGTTTTGGCGCTGAGTGTATCCCAATTGAAATCAATCACACTGAAGGGATTGACGTTGCTTCATTTAAAGATTTGCTTGAAAATTTTGACGTTTATCACCCAGGCAAGAAATTTCCAAAATGCTTGTACACGATCCCTACAGGCCATAACCCGTTGGGGGTTACTCAACTGATTGCCACGCGACGAAAAATTTACGCATTGTGTGAGAAATTTGACATTATCATAGTTGAAGATGATCCGTATGGGTTTCTTGCTCTTTCCAAGCATGGAGAGAAGTTTGATGAAAACATTAGCAATGAGGAATTTTTGTCGAAGTATGTTCCTACCAGTTACTTGGAGTTGGATAACAAAGGCTTGGTTATTCGCATGGATTCATTTAGCAAGATCTTTGCTCCTGGTTTACGATTGGGAATGATCACGGCCCACAAGGAATTGATTGACAAGATGAAGCTTTTCATTGCTGTGTCGACAAAGCATCCATCTGGTCTCTCACAAGCGGTGTTTGTCAATTTGTACAATGGCATGGGGAAGTTTCCTGGGTTGGTCCGCTGGATGGTTCAATTATCCCGGGAATATTCATTACGTAAAGATCTCTTCATGACTGAACTTCTCAATTCAAACATCACCAAGATGAACCTCATTACTATCTTGGAGCCAGACCACGGGATGTTTATTGCTGTGGTTATCAATTTCCCTGAGGGAACCGACGTCGAGAAAGGCTTACTTGAGATTGAAAAGATAGGAAGCGAGAAAGGCGTTTTGTTTGTATTGGGGACAATGTTGGCCTTTGACGAGGAGAACAAGAAAAGAGCGAATTTCGTGAGATTGGCATTGAGTCCTGCCCGCGACAGCGCAGATTTGATGGAGGGCGCTAAACGGTTCATTGAAACCATTGAAACTTACTTCAACCAAAAATAACATAAACATATATACATATCTACCTTGTTTCATATAAGCTGTTAAATTTTTTGATGTCGTTTGTAGGTTGGCTCTTTGGCAGCCCTTTGGGGACCTAACCCGCATACACTTTTTAAACAAGGAAACGCTTATATTAACTTCAAAATTATACAACAGCGAACAAACAGTCACCAACCTCACGAGCGAAGCGAGCCGTGGGGGGTTTGGGGGGCTGGCCCCCCATGAATCAAGCCAAACCAGAACGAGAATTGATTAGAGGTCAGGGTTCAAGATGAAGTCGAGGAAATATTTCACGGCCTCGTAGATTTCCTCGCCCACTGGAGTGATATACTTGCTAGGCAACAAGAACCCATGGTTTCCTGAGTCTCTTAGCTTGATCTGGAACGCCCAGTATGCCCGCTTGTTGTACATGTAGTCCAAAGACGAGCCTGCGCCCAACCCTGGGGTCAAATCGACGTTCTTGTCCTGACATGCGGCCAACACCCGATAATTCTTGCCGCTAGTCAATCTGATTGCCTTCTGGAGACCATAGGCGAGCTCAATTAGGTTCTCCTCGTCTCTTGGGAACTCATCACAACTGTATGCATAAGGGTACAATATCTCTTGAGCGTACGAGTGGAGGTCCAAGTAGCCGTAGATTTTCAAATGCTGCTTGGTGCCATTGAAGTAGTCGTTGAAGATTTTCGCCTCGAGAGACTCAAACGGAGCCTCACCGCTGTAATCTTCATCGCATGGCCAAAACGTATCGTCAGTTTTCTGCCAATGGTAGTCGAAGGAGTGATCGATGTCAATGCCAAAGCATGATGGCGACATGTATGTTTGCTGACGGTTTTTCCTCCAAAGCCGATCATGGTCCCAGGAATAAGCGTATCCGTCAGGGTTAACCACAGGGACAATAAGAATGTTGAGACGGTTAAGGTATCTTGTTTCTTGCTTGTTGACGCCATAATTTGTGAGGAGCTGATACAAAATATAGTTCGCCAGAGACACGCTTATCCATTCACGCGCATGGATGCCCGCAGCAATGACAATTGTCTTGTTAGTTGGGTTCAAATTTGCAAACCTCGAAGAAGCGTCGATGTAAAGCGCTTTCAAAGGGCGACCTTCGTAGGTGATACCGACGTCCTCCACCGAGACCAAATGAGAGAAAGTTTCAGCTAGCAAATCGAACCAAGCGTAGATTGTATTAATTGGCCGATACTCTTTGAAGAATATTTCATCTTGACGCATCGCCGATACGTTTTGAACCTGAGCTGCGTCGTCTTGTTTTGGGAAAGTATTCTGGATGGCACCCGGCAAGTCATCGATGATTATTTCATAACCTGAGATATTCTGGGTGTCAATGAATGTCGGTAGCTCAGCCTGAGGCAATCTTATATCGATGAACGAAGACGAATGAGACCAAATATCATAATGAAGTCCTTTCGAAGATTTTATAATTTCGTGGGGGTTGCTGTCGGTTATCCTAACCACAATATCGTCATTATATTGGCTATGATCCTGGTTTAATTGAAGAACCACTTGACTCGCCGCCGATTGAAAACAAAGTAACCAAGCAAGCTTCATATTTGGTTCTGTTTCTGGGGTATTTATATATCTATGGTCGCCTGAAATTAGGTCTTCCTATTTTTTCTTTCGTGCTGATTGCTTTTATTTTTCTTTTCTCGATAGGGAATCGGTTGCTCATTACGGAAACTGGCCACGTGAGGTTCACTACCTACATACTTACTGGCTTACTTAGTATATCTACCTAAAAAGCATCCATTAACAAAAACAATCTATAATACACTCACTCTCTATATAATATATATCCAATATGAATAAGAAATAAATAACCAGAAGGGCCCGCTGGACTTGCCCCTAATCAAACCCATAAATCGTCTTTGATTTTCTCAATCCACTGCCGTCCACAAAACAGGGAAACTGACTCTTGACAGCAACTGGGCTGGTATTGTTACTATTTTTCACATCCTTATTTAATATTTGCTGAAGTGGTGATTCTTCCGTCGTGGTCACACTAATTCTCGAAGAAGCATTACTGCTGGAACTGTAAATTGAATTATCGTCAAGCATACTGCTATCACTATTGGTATTATTGGTATTGGTATTGGTATTAGTATTGATATGGGTATTGGTACTGGTGGTAGCAGTGCTGGTCGTGGTGGTGGCAGTGGTGTTTGCTGTGGCCAGTGAACAAGTATAGGCAGATGGATAAGTAATGGTGGAAACTAATCTGATTCTATATCTTTACAAGAAGTAAATTGTAAATATTTCATGGAAATTGCACAGTATTTAAATATTTATACTCAATTTTTTTTTGGTATTGGGTGATTATATGTCATCTTATGCCAGTTTCCAACATTCTGTGGTTTCTCGGCCGAAACCAAAAGTTCGTTCTTTGATTTTTTGTTCACTCCTCGTGGTTTTTTTTTTTTTGGTGCCACAGCATGCACTGCTTCGTAGTTACGCCGATTCTAACTGCTGCTGGCTACCACCACTACCACTACTAATCAAAATTCGACCTACTACTAATTAACTACTACTAACCCTAATTACTACTAGATAATTAATTAGTTAATTCATCTATAGTTAATTAAATATCTACACTAATCAGGCTCAGCCATATACATAATTCTCATTGTCGATCCTTCATACATACATACATACATACATAGTATTTTTGACTCCTTTTTTTTTTTGCTTTATTTTGTGATTATCGGTCTCCCTCAGGCAATCTCTTGTAATTACCACGTATAGTTCCTGCCCACCACCTCCTTCAAGTCGATTCATTCTGCCAGATGGAAAATTTTTCATCATCTTTTTGTGGTTATGCACGGAACTGTAAATGCGCAACGTGAAGGGAGACCCACCGACAAACCAAACAAAAATGTTTCAGTTTCTTATTGTAAATCAAAAAGTCTGCATCGCGAGCCATAGTAAGTTTACTAGCCAAGCCAAGCCAAGTTTTAGTTGCTTACTGTCAATTGTTATTATTCCATTTCATATCTCACCTTCCAAATTCGGTATTGTAATTGCCAAAAACCGAATCAGCTGAAATCCCACCTCAAAACTTAACCAGGCTAGCTTCATCTCCTAAAAACCACCTCAAATTTAGCCGAACCTTTGCCGTTTGTTCGTCTCCAGGTAAGGCTAGCTAAAAATAATTTAACATAATTTAAAAAAATTTTCATCACTTAACTTAAGCTCTGTCGCATATATATCGAATTCTCATATCTTTCAAAGTATTCAAATACAATTCGACTATTATTCCGTAAAATTCTAAAGTATATGCATCGGCCAAGCAGCGTCAAGCGCACCCAGGTACGGTCATGTGACAGTCACATGACACACCCATTTACACATACACTCAGCCAACCGTCGCTTAAACATTCCAACATCCAACATTCCAAGACAGACAGACAGAGAAGCAGATAAAAATTTAGAAACTAGCACTGCCTGTGACGTAACCTTTTTGTATAAATATTGACTTGTCCATAGCTAGCTATCGTTGAGGCTTTCTAATTTACTGATAGCGAACTACTGATTCTAGGCTGCAATACGCGTGAGATTTTCTTGCGATCTCAAAATATCCAAGTAACAGCTCTGTAACAGCTGTGCGATTCTACGTTTTTCAGGTACTTCGCGTGGTCCAGTAGCGTAGAATCTCCGTTGTGATATCAAGGTAATTTCACAAACTGGTTTGTGCTGATCTGGAAATATAACGGTCCCTCCGGTTTCGATGGGTTTGTTTTTTTTTTATTTGTGTCAACCACGACGCAATAGCTTCTCCAAAGATATTTGCTCCCTCTCCCAGGGCAATGAGGATTGTTATGTCGCGGTCGCTATCTGAGATCAAGTTACTGATAGCTCAAGCGGGCGAGAAAAAATTATATGGAAATTCACTTCAGCGACACGCATTGTCATGCAGCTTGCTTACAATCTTAATTCAATCTATCCAATAAACCTATATTCATGAAGAAAAAGCTTGAGGGTATATATAAAAGATCATGGCAAATCACCACGATGTAACGTACGCGCAAATCGTAAATAAGGATGGGATCTTTCTTGTCTTAATTCATTCAATTGCCTCCTTGTAGGGCCGCCGCTTCGATTGTTGCCATTGCTGCCACTAGGATTTCTCAATGTTGTTGTTGTTCTGGAAATTATAATTCGCCTCCCACCAAATTCACCATCATTATTATTATTGTCATTATTATTATTGTTATTATTGCTGTTATTATTGTTATCCGTACTTTCATTATTAGTGTTGTCGTTATTGTTGTTGTTGTTGTTGTTGTTGTTGTTGTTGTTGTTGTTGTTGTTGTTGTTGTTGTTGTTGTTGTTGTTGTTGTTGCTATCACCATTGTTGGCATTATTAGCTTCTTCATTATTGGTATTATTATTCTGCATGACTTCTGGAGGTGGTTGAACCATTGGACCAACAATTGGTGCTCCATGACTGTTGACTTGAGGAATTGCTAATTGGGCATCGTCATATTGATGTATTTCACCAGCTTGTGACATATCTGAACTAATATATATTCTAGTCAATGGATATGAATACAATGTAAGATAGCTAACCATACTCTCCCCATTCTCGCCATTTCTCACATCTTCACTTTCAACTTCTTTCCTACACAATGGACAAGTAACTTCATTCTTCAACCATTCATGGATACAGCTTTCTCCAAAGATATGTCCGCATGGCATCTTGACTGGTACGTGTGTCAATTTAACTGCTTTGTTCTTATCTTTCACTTCAGCCTCTTTCTGTGTCCCTCTTTCTCTTCGATAAACTGGATCTTCGCTAATTGAATAACTGCTACTGGGGGTACCGGTAACTGCCAATGGAAACAAAATCCCTGGATCATCCTCATCCATAAAATATTCATCCAATACAATACCATCATCTTCTTGAGTGCTGCCGTTAACTTGATTTTTCTCAGCCCCCTTGACATCTTTCTTTAGAGCAGTCTTATCGTCTGCTCTGTCTCCATCTTTGTGCCACTCGTCGTATGGATCAAAACATATAGTACAAGTACGATCACTCTCCGGCATATCATGAACATCCACAGGTTTCAAATTATCCAATGCATTCTTACTAGCATGTTTCTTTCTATGAACACTTCTGGCCAACAACATTAACGAAGTCAATAATTGCCCCAATGAACTATTACTTCGGAAGATCGATCCAGCTCCTCCGTCACCAGTAGGCTGCCCATTCTCATTCAACGGTTGAATTGATTCAAATACTATAGACAAAGAGTGTGGGCCATCACCAATTCTACCTGGCTCATTGTTATTGTTATTAGTAATATCGGGGTCATTGTTTGATTCACTCATTATTTCTATTAATTCTATCAACCAAAAATAATATTAAAACAATGAAAATGAAAATGATATAAATGAAATTGAAATTAAAAAATAATAACTAATTGCTGATGCAAAATTTATAAATGTTTTCTAGGATGTTATAACAAAAAGATAAAAAACAAGTAGCAATTACGATTTTTTTTTATCTCTCTTCTAAAAAAACCGGATCCACAACGAAAATCGGTCATGATTCAGTTTCACAAGAGGGACCGATAAATCGCCACACAAACCGCACCACGCTCTGTAAGTCGCGTGACTTTGCAGACAAAAATTTACAGGACGCCACCAACCACAAGCCACACATGGTATGGCATACTTCAGCAAGAAACTGAGCGAATATCCCTGTCAGAGCAACAATAGCAAACCATGGTGATTCATAGAGGGCTGATCCCGAGCGAAGCGAGCCCTGAGGGATCTACAATTAACGTTAAAAAGCTAGCAAACAAATCACATAAATTCACATATTAAGTTTAAACACCGTTGGCCAAGATCTTAGCAGTGACGGCGAGGAAGACGTCAGCTTCCTCTTTGCCAAAGGTCAAGGAAGGACGGAGTCTGATAGCACTGATACCGGAGCCGCCAATGTTGACTCCGAGCAATTTCGATTCGTCGATGAAGCTATCTCTTTGAGCTGAAGTTGGGAAATCCCAGGCAATAAACGTCCCTTTACCTCTCAAGTTCAAGATCAATTCAGGGTATTTCGCGGCCAATTTGCCCAATTCACCGATAATGTATCCACCGGTCTTAGCGGCGTAGTCCACCAACCCTTTATCGTGGACTTCTTTAAGGATTGCACCGGTGATAACCATTCTAGCAGAATCACCAGACCAGGTATTGAATTGACGGTATGGTTTATTAGGAATGAATTTATCGTCGTGGAAAAAGTAACCGGCTGATTGCATTTTCTTTGAGAAAGTAACTAAATCTGGAGGTGGCGATAATTTAAAATGCTCATGAGCCCATAATTTCCCAGTGGCCGCGACCCCAGTCTGAACTTCATCGATAATGTACACAACCCCGTGTTTCAAAGTGATGTCTCGTAATCCTTGATAGAAATAAGCACTACCATGGTTATCACCACCTTCAGATTGAACTGGCTCAATAATTAACGCAGCAACTGGAACGTGCCAAGTGGTAATCAATTGCTCAACAGTAGCCAAACAACGATCATCTTCTTTCTTGTTATATTCTTCGTTGCCAGCTAACGGGTACTTGTAAGCAGGATAATCAGCCTTTGGCCAATTGAAGGCTGGCATATCCAACTTGTGGATTGGCTTGGAGGCAGTGACTGAAGCAGTAGCAAACAATCTCCCATGGAAAGCTTTCTTGAATGACAAAACTGCCAAGTGTGGTGACCCCGGTGCTTGGTTTTTCATAACTGAAATCTCTTCTTCTTTGGAAAAATCATGATCGTAGCCTCTTTTCTTGGATTGATAGTACATGAAAGCTGCCTTGAATGCTAACTCATTAGCATCAGCACCTGACAATGCTGGCCAGATCTTGTCTTGACCTGTTGGTGCACCATAAGTCAAGATCTTCTTTAAAATTGACTGATAATCTTTCCCTGGGAAATTAGATAATGCTGGTCTATCGACAAGGGCTCTAATAACTTCTGGAGATTTGGCAGCTTCAATTAAAGCAGGATTGTTGTAGCCTAGAGCGATAGACGCAATTTGAGCATAACAATCAAGTAAAACGTTCCCGTCAACATCAACAATGTAATTCCCTATAGATTTCTCGTAATCGGTGACGAACAATGTGTGACGAGAATCAAAAATCTCTCCCAACTCAGCAATTGCCTTGAGCGATTCCGGTCCAGGCAAACTGGTGGTCTTCACGGTCGGAGAGGCGGGTTGACTAGGATAATACTTGCTTGAAATTGACATAGTGTATAGCGAGGCAAGAAAAAAAGATTAATACACAATTTTTTTAGGGTCTTCACAACTTTATATGTATTTTTTGATTGCTCTAATGACTCTGTTGGTGGTCTCGGATCAAATATATACAAAAAAAATGAAGATTTTTTTTCTCTCTTTGTGTACGGCCCATCTCCAATCTTCAGTAATCAAACCCACTAGATTCTTGATAATAAAAAAAAAAGATCAATGGGATCATCGCGCCCATGCCCGCATTCAGTAATTACCGCCCTCAATGAAACTAAACTCGCCCTCAACATCGCACGCTCTACGCAAACTTGATCCTTGACCTACAACCCGCCCCGGGCTTCGTGTTCCGGCCACCGAGAGCCTAAAGCCAACAATAAAAAAAGAATAATCCCGAGGGATCTGGTCTTCCATGGGTGGATAGACCCCCCAGATCGCAAGGGTTCGGTTCTGAAAAGAAACCCTACACTTTGGCCACGTGAATAGCTTGTGACCTCCTTAGGGCTGAATTTCAAATGTCGACCTTCACATTTCGTCAATATACAGCATGGCTGGTGTCTTTTCAAGATTTAAACTTAACTCCAAATATCACCACAGCCATAGCCATTTTGCTTTTTGAGGTATGTACAACTACCCCGACATCATGTTCCGTCTGAATAAGATCTACCAGGGTATCATCTTTCCCACATATCGCAAATTATATAGCTCGGTCCCTCGCTACCATGGTTTTCCAATTCAGATGATCTTCAATGCTAATTTGTTTCATCAACAATGATCCAATTATCTTTATCCTGGTTCGATACCATTGTTCCTAGATTCTGTTCTTGTTGCTTTATTGTTGGAAAAATCGCGTCCGAGGGTTCACGGACCCCTAGTACGTTGTGAGGCGGTATTAGCCATTGTTCGGCACTTGCATTAGCGGCTGGCTCAATGGTTATTGACATGCATTGACGAGATTCTAAAAATCGACATCAGCCAGCACAAAAATTAAACAGCAGTGACAAAAATCTAATCTCGACTATTTGAGGTATGTAATTAATTATATATAAAAGGCCCGTTCCTCGTCAAGACAAAAATAATTAAAAACAAAAACAAATAACTATTTTTTTCTCTGCGAAGACTTTGTGCTTGCCTCATTATTTTTTTTCTTCTTTGATACCCAAAAATTAATTGCAACTTTTTTGATACCCGATGTTTTTCAATTTACTTACACTTTTAGTTTTATTGACTTCTGTGTTTGCTGCCTCTTCGTCAGTAAACCCAGCTGATCCAAACGTCATTTGTTTCTACACTAGAGTCGATCTTGCCGGTGGCTCAATCACCTGTATCAACACTGCTACTACGGCTGACTCTTCAAACAGTACCTCAACCATATACCCAACCACAAGCGCAAATGATTCAATCATTGCGACCCTCACTACTTCAACTCCATACGTTGCCACTAACTACAACTCATCAAGCAATACATCATCACCAAGCACAATTGGTAATTATTCCTCAAGCACGTTCCGAACCTGCAGCGGAAATGCTAGTTTCAATTATACTACTTTCCCAGCCATTGAAACTGGTGGTGCTAACTCAATAATTGCATCTGGTGCTATCTTTGGTGGATTATTGTCTATCTTAATGCTCCTCTAAGCACACTTCTTTGTTTTCTTTATTTATATATAGGTGTACATTAGTATTAGTCACTTTCGTCATGTTTTTCAAATTTTTAATACTTACGTTTGATTTTTTTTTAAATTACATTACATTACTCTTAATCGTATAAAAATAATAAAAAAAAAATTACTAATAATATCGCTTCTTCGCCCGCCTTATTTATATAAAATCATCACTCATGTGTGAAAATCCTCTGAATTTTTCTTGCATTGAGGACGATAATGTAGAATTAACTGGAGTTAATCTTGGAGTCTCCGCAGTAAATTCATCATCAAAATTACTAACGTCATGTTCACTTTTAACTTCTGGTAAATATGGTGGAGCAATTCTTAAATTCAAAACATCATCAAAACTAATGTTATTGAAATATGGGTGTTCCATAACCTCTTCAGCATCTCTTGGCCCTGCTCCCAATCTTCTATCAACGTCTCTAGTCAATAAAGCTTGTAAGATTTCAACTGATTCTCTAGCCATTTGAATTGGATACAATGGTTCATCAGTTAAAATAGCATTGAAAACTTCATTTTCATCAGCTCCTTTAAATGGCGATTGTCCCAACAACATTTGATACAACAACACCCCAAATGCCCACCAATCAACTGCTTTACCATATCTTGGTCCTTCAACTAAAATCTCTGGTGCCATAAATTCTGGGGTACCACAAAATGTACCGGTTGTTGACCCATACCACATTTCTTCTTTACACAACCCATAATCAGCAATTTTAACATGACCTTCGACCGTCAACATAATATTGTCTAATTTCAAGTCTCGATAAATAACCCCATTATCATGAAAATATTTGAGTCCCAATAACACTTCAGCAGCATAAAATTGGGCTCGTCGTTGTGAAAATCGACTCTTTTGAATATGCCACATTAAATCACCTCCAGATACATACTCCATAACAAAATAAATTCTGTTCGCAGTCTGGAAACAACAATGTAAATTAATTAAAAATGGATGTCTTCTACTGTTAGCAATTAAAAATACTCTTTTTTCACTCTTAGTACTTTCAACTTCTTCATTCTCAATAATAAAATCTTTCTTCAAGACTTTAATTGCACATAATTTCTTAGTGTTACGTGATTCTGCCAACATAACTTTACCAAAATTACCTTTACCAAGAACCGCCAAAAACTGGAAATCATCCAATCCAACTTTACGACGATGACGATGACGGCGTTGTGATCGAGGTTCAGCCACTTCCTGTTGTGGCTGTTGATCTTGTTGCTCGATCGGTTTACTTATTGGCTCAACAACTTGCTCTTCTGGTTGCTGTCTCTTAGTTAAATCTAAAGCCAATGGAGCCACCTTCATATCATCAAAACGGCCACCTTCTTGTTCAATATGTGATAATCTTTTGTTAACATTATCAGTACCATAATCACTATAATATGGTTTAGTAGTTTCACTAATTGCTTCAGAATGTACAGAATGTTGATCAAATGGATTTGGATAATCTGATGATCCAGTACTTTCTTGTCTTCTCAGTTTTTGTGCTTCAAATTCTGGCGATCGATCAAAATCAGAATCAATTTTTATTTGTGGAATTCCAAAATCATTAGAGTTTTTAGAGGGTGGGAGCTTCGGTAATGGAACTGCAGTCTGGTCTGGGTATGGTCTTGACTGAGATGACGGCTGTTGACGCTGCTGCTGTTGCTGTTGTTCCTGTTGTTGCTGACCAAAACTGCCATAAGGTGGTTGTTGAGGGGATTGTTGTTGTTGAATGTATCCATATGGCTGTTGATGTTGATGCGGAACACTAAATTGCGAATTAATTGGTGAAGTAGAACCTTCATCAAATGATTGTCTCTCAGGGAAAATCAATGGTGGTGGTGGTCTACTATGAATAGCCTTAATTGGTGAGCCAGCTTTCGAGCCAGCACCTGATTCTTTAATTGTTGTCAATATCTTATTAGCCATAATCATTGACATCCCACAGAAATCTGGAACTAAATGAGCACATTGAGCATGACACATAACACCGCATATTGAACATTTTCGAACATTCATTTTCCCCCAAGGTAATATAAACCCACAATGACAACACCATTTAGTACTTCTGTTAGAAACTGCTTCAAATCTATGAGGAATCTTATGATTCAATTTAGCTTCATCAGGATCATTATCACTACTTGATTTACTAATACATTTAGTAACAACATTTTGATAACACTTCTTGTGGCACAAGTAGCGACAATCGTGACATTGATAACATGAATATCGTGCAAATTCTCCACAATACGCACATCTCATAATATTATAAAAATTCTTCTCGACAAAATGATGTCCATGTTGTTCATAGACATTATCTTTACGTTCTCTAATAGCACCATGACGTCCCAACCCTCCAATACCTCCTCCAGCAACATTATCTCTTGGTCTGAACCCATCATCGGTCTTAATAAATCCAAATGTAAGCAAAATTTGTCCATTCGGTTCTAGAATATACCATGCACTACTAGTAATTTCATTTGGTTTTGGAATATTTGGTGGCGGCAAAGAATTATTAATTGGATCATCATGATGACTTCTAAAATTACCCCCGGCACCACCAGCATAAGGTGGTTGACCATAACCTGGGGCGGCCATTCCTTGATGGCCGCCACTTCCATGAGCTTGCTGCAAATGCTGAGCACTCATCCAGCCATTACCAGAATTTTCGTATTCTTTTCTTTTTCTTCTCACTTCTTCAACGATATCATCAATTTGAAACCACACAATGGCAACAGGAATTAACTGGTCACCATTGACTTTGTCACAAACACTAATTTCAATTTCATTATTTTTATCAACGTTAATTTGAAATTGCAAATTTTCGTGAAGTTTACCATTTCGAAATGATTTTGTTTTAACTTTTACTTCATCATCAACTTTAATTAAAATTACTGATTCTGATTTTTTCCCAGTGAATGAAGAAGTAATTATATGATCAATATCTTTCAAATTTGATATTCCAATAGTTATAACACCGGATGGCGGTTTTGTTCGGAACCGTTTGGTTAGCAAAGCAGTTTCTTCACGAACATCGGCAATATCGACGTGCATATCCCTATATCTTTTTGAAGCTCTAGCTAATAGCGGAATTTTCTTGTTAATTTCGGTTCGACCATGCAAAGCAGAATTTGAGCTATGTTTATCCGAATCGTGCTGATATAATCTAATCATCTTCTCACTGGCTTCTTTATACTGATTTTCAATTTGCAATTTAAATTCCAATAATTGTAACATGTATTGGATACGATGGCCCAACGATGGGCAATCGTATTTAAGTAAATCTAATCGGGTGAAATTTGGCGGATTATGATGAGATCGACTGAAATTATTGTTGCTGCTGTTGCTTTTATTGTCATTATTGCTATTACTGCTGACGGCACTTGCGCCATCAAACTGCCCAGAGTTATCTGAAGACTTTATCGATAACCCATTAAGAGTCTTTGTTAAGTATTCCAAATTTTGTTTTGCCTCTCTGATGTTGCTGTTACATTTTTCTTTAACGGCAAGGTTCGAAGTAGACTCTCGGATTTTAGTCGAAGAATTTATGATATTTCTTTCTCTTTCGATTTTTTTCTTAATATCGTTAATCACTTTGATATCGGACATGGTTGCTCTTGTTGTTGACACCCACTAAGAATAAGTCTTGCTGTCTGTCTTTTTGTCTTTCTGCCGTTCTGGCTTTCTATCTTTTTGTCTCTCTATCTTTTAGTCTTTTTGTCTTTCTGTCTTTTTGTCTTCTTCTCGTTCTGTTCTTCTGTGGTTCTGCCGTTCTGTCTGTCTTTCTGTCTCTGCCTCGTCTGTATGAAAAATAAGATATGAATATGGAATCAAATCAACACAATATTAGAATATCGTTACCATCTACAAACTTCAGGGTGCCTCTGTTAAAAATTCGTACGATAAGCTGCACTAATTTTTGGCACTAGTTTTGATCCCTAATTTTGTCCCAGATAGGCAAAATAAAAAAAAAAATAAAAAAGGAATTTTGATGATGATGATGACACTCAGCCCAAAAAAAAATGATAAACGACCTAATGAAAAAAACAAATTTCAATCGAAGCCCAGAAACCCAAGTAGGAAATAACTATGTCTAAGCAATAATTCTCTTTGATTTCCCTGGCGATGGTGCTGAAGATTAACCTATTTTCCAGTTGAATATTCTTGGAAAGAAAAAACAAGAACGAATGAAAGAATGAAAAGGAAAATCCTGAACGTAATCCTTTTGGAAAGTTTATTTGTTGTCAGTTCGAAAAATCACGACAGCAAGAAAGAAAAAAAAAATTGTATGGTGAAAACGGTAGGGTAATACGTTTACACCCCCTAAATCAAGTTTCACAAGTTTTTTATGGGTTTTGCCCCCTTTCTGGTGGGGTGGTCTGGGGTCGAGAAAGAAAAATCACTATGCCTGATGGTTTCACCGTAGAACGAAAAAAAGAAGAGGTGCAAGAACCCATATTATATTTAATTTAATTGGTTTCTCACCACGATCGTTTTTGTTGGTTGCTTGGTACTGGATTTGTATTGTTTATATTGTTTTGGAGTGAATTGTCTCGCTTCGTTCGCTTCGTTCGTTCGTTTCGTATTGTTGTGCTTCGGGGTTATCTCATCCTTAAATGTTATAGGCGATTGTCCGTACTGCACACCCCCCATTCTTGTGGTTTTATTGATGAAATTCAGTCAAACTCTCACGATTTTTTTTTTTTTGTTGTTGGTGGTGAATTTTTTCCTACTTAAAAATTTTGACAAGACAGGCCAGGCTAGGAGGCAAGCGCTTAAACATTTTATTTCCAGTTCATCTATATATATTTGGTTGGAGGCAAGATATCAGACCAGCTCTAATGAGCCACTATTATAAACACCACGTAAAAATCGTGTTCAGTATTATTTATTTGATATGAAACAGGGACGTCCATCCCGCAAACGGGGTAGGAACATTAAGAAATCAAAATCGAAGTTATCGGCATCGCAATCAATCAAGAAATCACACTCGTCGTCGATTGCACATCTAGGGTCCTACGACGCTGAGAAGCCAAGAGAAGAGATCGATTATGATAATTTTTACCCTGATTTAAACATCAAGGCGCCGTTGAAAGTGTACATTACTAAAGGGAGTTCGGACGTGGCTGCTGCTGCTGCTGCTGCTGCTGCTGCTGATAACAACAACAGCGACAACCATGATCACAATAATACTGGTGGTGCCAGCAACGTCAGCAGCCGTCTGAACAGTCCTGAATACTTTGACGCGCACGACGGCGGCGGGGGCAGTGGCGACGATAAAGCGTCGACGATACGCGCGATTGAAACCGCCGATTCATTGACTAATCAGGAGAAGAAAGAGTTGGTTAGACAAGTGGCGTGTGCTTCAGTGTTGGAAGAGTTTATCAAGAATTTGTTGGATTATTGTCCAGAATCTTCAGCCGCAGCATCAGGTGATCACAAGGTGCCAAAGGTGACTTCAAAGCTGCAATTAAGATCGTCATTTAGAACAATCAAACCGTTGAAGAGATTGAGAAATGACGAGCATGATTATTGGGATAACTATACCAAGTTTAACAAGAAGAGAAAGTTTCGAAAATTGATGAAATCACCAATTGCACTACCAAACCAGCCAGCAGATGGTGCCAACACAATATCTAATCTGAGTTGTTCTTCGATGTCACCATCTGCTGCGTTGACTCCTGAAACCTCGGTGGACGTACAGGCGTCGTCGCTAATCAGCAAAGTGGGCTCTTTGAATTTGTTGGTTTCTAATGAAGGTTTCAAACCAGAAAATTGTATCAATGGCGCCACTGCAAACCCAATTGCTAATGCAGGCATGCAACTGAGGTTCCCGTTTATAAACTTTGCTATTGTCAGACCTTCATTACAATCGATTATTGAAAATAATCCAAACACAGTGTACCAGAACCATCCAATAGTTCAGAGGTCTTACTTTGACATTCAACGAGAACGGTTGAACTTTGCTTCGAAGAAACAAATTATTGATTTGTATGTGCACGAAACTAAATTTAAATTACCAAATTACGAAACAATACCAGAACCTCCTCGGGAAGAGACCAATGACGGTGATACCAGTTCGAGTGAGTCGTCATATTTAGCCAAACTCTATTATTTTGGCTATCATCCTGATAATGAGAATGATGAAATTGAAGAAAACGCGACATTGAAATCAACCTATATTCGAGAAACTGATTTTAAAAATATAGAATCATTTGAACTAGATACATTTCAAGAATTTGCAGTTAGTGCCTCAGGTTTTACAATGTTTAGATGTTTTTATGATATGGATGAACAAGATGATTATTATTTAAGTATAATGAACAAAGCAAGAACCAGTAACGAGAAGACATATATTTCCCCAGAACTTTTTGAAATTGCCATGACTTTTTTGGAGAAACAATGGTATTTTTTATCAAAGAAGATCCTAAAGGTAACCCAAGGTGGCGACGGTGATGAATTAGATTTGAAGTATCAGAAGTTTGTTGAATTTGCTGAACTTTATGGCTCAGATGATGGGATCGGTATGGCCCCTGAAAATGATCAACCGTGTGCGATATGTAATGACAGTGAATGTGACAATCAAAATGCAATTGTTTATTGTGACGGTTGTAACATTGCCGTACACCAAGAATGTTACGGTGTGGTTTTCATCCCCGAAGGTCAGTGGCTTTGTCGTCGTTGTATGAATCTGAAACTGGCGGCTACTATCAACTGCGAATTTTGCCCGTCTACAACTGGAGCGTTCAAGCAAACAGAATCAGGTTCTTGGGCTCATTTGCTTTGTGGGTTGTGGATCCCTGAATTGGGTTTGAAAAGTAACATTTACATGGAAACCATTGATGGTATTGAAAGGATCCCCAAAAGTCGATGGAAACTAGTTTGTTATATTTGCAGGCAAAGGGTTGGCGCTTGTGTTCAATGTGCAAATAAAAGTTGTTTCCTGGCATTCCATGTCACTTGTGCTAAACGTGCCCAATTATATCTTAAGATGCACGGTGGGGTCTCTGGTGTTTTACAAGATAAGAAGAATTTAACTGGGTTTTGTGATAAGCATCTGCCTCACGAGTACGCTAAGAAACACGATATTAAAGCAGGGATTGAGAAAACTAGAAAATATTTTGCCATGATGAAATCTGCAATAGCGACAGGCGCGGCTGCAGTACCTCCTCTGCTTGTTATGCCAAAGAGTAAAGTTCTACAATGGAAATCATCAAAGGATACCCCTATAGCGCCGCAAGTTTTCCTTGATAAATTGATCAACGTGTTGAAATTTCTCGAGATTGATAATGACCCCGATTCTGTTGCTCAAGATTTTTGCAAGTATTGGGCAATGAAACGCGAATGGAAGACTGGACCTTTGGTTAAAACCGTTGACCTTTACAATTTATCAAACGTCAGCAATTCCCAAGACGCGGTGAACAGAATCAAGGTGAATAACATCTTGAACAATGACGTTCATAAACTAATTGATATTTCTGAATCTGTGATTCAGCGACAAAAATTAGCATTGCAAAGTTACTCGATGGAACTATTGAACATTGAGACCCAAAGCTTCCCGGTGGTTAAAATCATCAAACCTGTACTCTTAAAAATTCTTGAAATTGATAATGAAAATAATAAGCTCTTAACTAGTTTCCAACCTGAACCACAATCGACTGCAACTGCAGCACTTTCGTTGAAGGATATAGTGAATAATTTTTTGGATTTCAAGTACACGAAGACTACCTTACCTTTCATCATTGAAACAAAAGCATTTCTTGACCAATTTAGGAGAGCCAACAACAACGACAGAGATTCCAAGAAAATCGTGGCGGAAATTAATCAATTGTTGGATAACTTGAAAAAATTGGAATGTAGTTACGTAAAATTGTCATGACCCAATACTAATATAAACAAGCATATATTTTTTAATACATATAGTTTCTTTTTTTGTTTTAGTTAGTATTATCTATGGTACATCTACAACTACAGTCAGGAACAGGACACACCGAATGCGATTTAAACCATTCATCAGCGTGTTTTGAATGCATCCCATGATTGCAATTCAAACAGAACGTGCCCCAATCTCGGAAATATTCACCATTTGAATCCCTCGGGTCAGTGTTGTACCTGATTGGTGCCCCCAACGAATAAAGACAAATTGCACACTTAGGCAACGAAGCTCCACAAACACAAGTCACTGTTGACTTATCCTTTTGTAATTTCCCTCCACCAATTGAAGCCGCGGCTACAGCAGCTGCGGCGGCTGCAGCAGCCGCAGCAGTTTTCTTAACTTGGCTTTTTTGAAATTGCGATTGTTGTGGTTGTTGCTGTCGCTGTTGTCTTTGTTTCAGTTGCTTCTTAGTATGAAGCAAATGAGAGATATCCCGGTCACATTGAATACATTTCAAGTATAATTGTCGTGGTTTCCTTTCCAAGAAATATTGTGGATTGTAGTAGCCGCTGTTGTTGTTGCTATTATTAATATTGTTATTATTATTATTCAACAGCGATAATGTATTCAGGGCATTCGAAGAAAACAAATTCGCAATACTACCGGTGCCGCCACTTTTAGAACTAGCAGTTTCATCAAATAAAAACTCGGCACTATAATTGTTATTATTATTGTTATTGAGAAGGTTACTGCCATTAGCGATGTTCTTGCTAACGTAAAGATAATTCTTAGATAGTTTCCTTCTGGCAATATCAAATTTCGCTCTGATTTTAAATAATTTCCAACTATTCAATAAATCACTGTATGAATTAATCCAATTTTCAGCTCTCACATCATTGAAAAACCGTGGAACCAGGAATGCACTTATTAATGCAACAGTTTGAATATCAGTGTATCGATCATTATAAGATTGTAACAATGATAACCCCTTTTTAGTCAACCCAGTCAACATGATCCCTTCAGGGTTACCTGAATTAACAGCATCAAATGTAACAGTTTTCAAATACTCAGTCAATTTATCATCAGGTAAAAATTTTAATGCAATTAGCAATTTCTCCTTCAATGCTAACGATTGTTCTTCCAACACATCTTGCCAACTTCTTTCAGTTAAATATGCAAAAATTGCTCTTAAATATGGTGAATCTAATGTACGTGCTAGTTTTCGACATTGATCTTTCCATAAAGGTTCTCCAGTAACTACATTATCCAGCATTAGCGATGAATCTTCAAATGATTCATGATCAATATTTCGATTATAAAACCCCATCATCGCGGCAGCAATGATTCTTAAATCGACATTCGCAGCTCCTTCTTGTGGATCTATACTTTTATGATCATCGGGTACTGAACTAAGAATGTCAATTGCCCGTAGCACATCACCTTGGAAAACGCAAAGCCCCGCAGCTTTCTCATAATATTTTAATGATATAAGTTTGCTGATCTTTGAATCAAATTCCTGCTTGGTAATGTACCATCCACAACTAAATAAGCAATATTTCCGCTGAATTGATTTTGATGTCTTGGTGTTAAAATCTATAGTGGAAACGTAAAGTTGTTTTGGTTTATGCACTAACCCTAAAATTTTTTCTAAGGTTTTCAAAAATGCTTTTTCAGCATTTCTGGATTTGGATTCTTTTAAAAATAAACTAGTGTTAACTCTTCGCTTTTCATCTTTGACAATTTCATTGATCCCATCCCAGATATTATAAATCCCTTCGAAACTAATATCCAATCCATTTTGGATAGTCAAATGATTAATACAATTCTTATTGGAATGATATAACCATTTCCAACAAATTCGAAGTTGCTCATAATTAGAATTTAAGTAGCTGTCATCTTCAAAGAAATTCTTGTTAAATTTTGAAAACAATTCTGAATTCTGATATAAGTCATTTAAACTATAATCTCCTAAAGCTCTCTTATACATAACCGAAGCAATATCATTTTGAAGTATTTCATACGCTGGTTTCAAATTGCTATATTGTGAAATTCCACGCACTGTATCATTTTGCTGTGGTTTTAGTTCTTCGTCATCATCATCTTCTTCTTCTTCATCTGAATTATCTCCTTCTTCATCAGTTGCCTCGCCCTCAGATACCAGTGAAATATCACTCCTATTGTCTTTGACTACTTTCTCATTTCTTTCCCTATCGGCAGGAATAGTTGCTGCAGTCGTATCCATTTCTAATTCATGTAGTTCATCTTGACTCCCCGGTCCACCACCAGGTATAGTCGCCAAATTGCTTTCAATTTTGGTAGAATTCTGAATTAAAATTTCATTACCGTTAGTCATAAGAAGCGAGTTATAATTATTAAATTCAATCGCTGAATCGCCATCAATTATTGGAAATTTACTAACTTTCCCAGATAATGACAACACAACCAATGAACCATAATATGAATTTCTTGCACAATAATCGAATGAAACCATTCTACCAAAGTCATTAATATCCTTAACTTTACTAACAAATAATGAACCAATATTGTTGGGATCTTCATAACTATTAGATTGGAAAAAAGTTGGCGGATCATCATGAAGTTCAATTGCCTCATAACCAAAATTCCATCTTTTTAATAAACTATTAGATTTTGTAGGCTGATGCAAAGTAGTCAATTCATTATAATTCCATGGTGATAACCTATAGCATGGTACCACATTTTTTCTAACATAGGATTCATCATTGAAAATGTTAACCAATTCTATCACTGGCATAGGTTCTGACAGACTTGATTTCTTACTTGAACCTGAACCACTTCTCGTAGACAAATTTCTTCTATCCCAAATTGCAATCTTCCCATCTTTATCATTACTCACCGACGTGAAAAAATTTTCATTGAACATTCCAACGTCAATGTAATTTGTATATGGAGTTTGAAGTGAATACACAGTAGTCTTTGATGAAGTTCTCAAGTCAATCTCCTTCAATCCATTGGAAGTGCCCGCAACTAAAACATTATCACTCTGATATAAGAATTTTAATGAATGGATATGATCACTGTTCAAATAACTTCGATATGATTTGGACTGAAGTGGGTTTTCATAAACATGGACACCGTGATGATTTTTCATTTTCTCTAATCCAACCGCTAGTACTCCAGCATTATTGAATGCTAAACAAGTTGATGGGCGCGTTTGATTGGATTTAAGCACAACTGGATCTAGATCAGGATTGGTAATATCAAACAAATTCGGATGTTTATCATTGGCAGCAATTAACCCAAAATGATTAGGAGCATAATCAACACAATTGATATCTAACATAAACGATTTGAAATTCAATTCTTTCATATCATCCTAAAAACAAACGTTAGTTAGCTAACTGACACCTTAAATATTTTCGAAGATGGGGACTATACTTACAGAATTGACATTCGAAGAATAAAGATTCACATGTTTGCAATTAGTACCAATCGAAACAAAGAACTGAGTCCCTGCTGAGTCCCACGCATGGGCGGTTTTAATTGTTGCCATGGTAGTCTCGTCTTCTTTCAAATAGAAGTTGGAATTGATATGTTTTCTGTAAAATGCTATAAAGCACCTTCACTAGAAAAAGCAGTGAGTGACGGTTGAGAAGCCCCGGTGAAGTAATCCATAATTTAACGCTAAGCTGAAGCGTGGGCGATATTAGTGGGTGAAAAACATGTCAGTGTAAACAAGAATGATTCCAATGTCTAATCATTATAAATTCTTGGATCTTCTGAAGATTTAATTGTTTGCATTGGAAGTCACTCAGATTGGGTATCAGAGATGTTCATTGGTGAAAGGGTTTGTTGGATCAGATTTTTCTCGTGAGTGACACATTTGGTTGCCTTGTCTCGAATCAGTTGCCAAAATTCGAATGGAATTTGCATTGGAACAAATATCAGAACCTTTTCCGTCCTCAAAATTATTCATTTCACGAAGCAGCAGATTGCTTTTATATCCTTCAAAGTATTCTGAATTTAGAATTCGAATCTTTTTCTTTATTCTGAGTTAATCTTCGCAACATGTCAACTGGGACTCAGTTTTGTCGTCATATTACATCTAACTAGATTATGAATTTGCCAACAGATGTTATTTTCTCAATGAGGAACGCTGAAATGATTGAATTTGAATCCGGTGCAGTAATGTAAGAGATCTGCGAAATTGAATGTCAATTTTCTTTGAATCAATTTATAACCATTGGGGCTGAAATTTGATCCATCATTTGCGAAATGATAATACTAGTCTAGACTATTTGCAACTGGATGGCGACGGCCCCAAAGGGCCTGAAAGAATGTAGAAGTTAGATGATGTGAAACATTTCAAGATGCAATTATCCTTCAGCGAGACCAATAATTTGCTGCTAAATATTGATAAAGTTGAATAGCAAAATTTGGAATGTTTTATTTCGTCTCGGTGTAAATTCCCATTGCAATGCTTGAATGTTAGTGTTAGGGATTATATCCAGCTTCAGAGTTCGTGTTGGAAATGTTGATGAAGATGAAGAAGGTGATAGTGGTGAGTCCCATGATGAGTTTGGCTACAATATTTATAGAATGCATATGGAGATAGATTATTAATTGAAATTGGATAGTCAAATGCCACTAATTAATAAACCACTCCACGATGAGTTCTACTTAGGGCTCTATCAATTCCTTATTATTATTTACGAAGTTATTATTAAAGTGAGCAGTTTTAAAGCTGAGCGATACTTGTAGTTTACATATGGATAATGAGGTGGCAACTTTTGAATATGTCATGCATTTAACTTTGAATTTTTGTAGAATTTTCATTTGCCTAGTGACAATTCGAGGGTGTGAAAATTTTGAAAATTTTGAAATCAATTGGATTCAATTATGCTAACGTGCGAAGTCGTGTTCGATTTTCCTCAACTCTTGTCAATTGAAAAAATAAATGTTTTAACGGACTTGAAAATCTTCTTGCGTTATAACTCAATAATACCGAATTAACAATCATAGTGACGCGAAGATATTTAAACTCTTTATTACAGCAAAAACAAATTCACAGGTGTAGATGGCAGGGTTAAATCTGACTTTCAAGGCTGTATTGTGTCAAGACTTGCACTCGCCAAGGGAGAATAACGCCATGATTTTAAATCGAATTTCTATATATTTGGGATTCAGAAAGCTTATATCACTTGTTGCCATTCCAAGTGATACTCCGGAATATTCAGGATGAAATTTCGTTGCTTTATATAGAATCAGTCATACTAGTAGTAATATTTGTTGTTAACTCTAAATGGATCTGTTTGCGTTGTTGAACTTTCTTTGGTCGATTCATTTATTATTTCAATACACTCGAAAACGTATGGGTAAACCCATTGTAACCAAACATCATTTAATTCCAGCCGTGAAGCTGTTAGAAAAGTATCACTCGCTTGGTTATTGTGAACGAAACGTTAACTTAATGAACTTGTTGCCAGTCCAATTATTTAATTAAATTCTGCCTCAGCCATTTGTATATTTGATCATCCGTTTATCAGGTAGACCCCATGTGATTCTAATTGAATGGTTGATCAGTTGGACGTACGTGCTCGATCCAATAGTTTTTTTTAGAGTATGCATGCTGTGCACCAGAAACAGTAAAGATATTTTGTGACGTCAAAATGATGACTTTCGCAATAAGTTTAGTAGTAAAAACTTCTTGTGCTCCACCAGCTCCTCGTGGGCTACCAAAAACTGTAGTCTTCGCTGATCTCTGTCTTTCTAAAAATAATGGCGAAATGCCAAGAACACTAGCAGTTGGTTTTACTAAGAAGAAAGGAAAAAGATCATTATTATTCGTAGAAATCGTTATACACAAAATGGAATTTATATCGTAATAATTGAAATCTGAGCATACAAAATTAATATATATATCTAAGCAAACAAAGAAAATAAAAACCAAATAAATTAATTAATAAAATACAATATAAAAAATAAATAATAAAGAAAAGAAAAAAGAAAAAAGAAATAAAAAAAAAACATTAAAAGGGATCATAAGTTAGCATTAAAATTGATATTGAAACCAGCATCTGAAGTATTAGCATTATTAATCTCAGCCGCCAAATTATTAAAATCCACAAAACCTGTAGAGCCGCTGTTAGAAGCAGACGCAGGTGGAGTTGATGTAGAAGAGTTAGCAGCCATTTTCGATTGTTCGATTAATAATTTAATCTTTGATATAATCTCCTCCCTTCTCCTGAGTTGACCTTCAATAACCTGATTTAAATTCCCAATATACTCGACGGCTTTAGTCAATGTAGTAGCCTTGTTGGGTTTCATTTGTTTGCCATTCTCATCAAACAATAGCATCATTGGTGGCACCAATTTACTCAAATCTTTTATTCGGTTCTTGATATGATCACGTCTCCTTCGTTCCACGGCATTATGGAACTCTCTGCGTCTTTTCAATTTATCTTCTTTAGTCAATGGCTGTTTAGGTAACGAATGCACTGGGTTAGTTGGTGATCGAACCAAAGGAGTTAATGATCCTGATAAATTTGCCGTAGTGTTACTGTTTGAATGTGCCAAAGAAATGGCAATCGGGGATTTCAACGAACCATACTGGTCAATAGATTCACCATAAGAAGAGGGAGAAAGTGTGAGATGACTTGGCTTGTTATTGTTGTTGGCATTGAAATAGGTTGGCTTTGCAAGCGGTGATAATATGTTTTGCTTGTTAGCGACCACTGCGTCGTTGCTCAAGGGACTTGCCGCATTCATTAGTTCTTGTTTCGTGTTTGGCGTAAAATACTGATTATTTAAAAACTCTGATAGACTGTTGTTACCGTAAGCATTAATACTGTCATTATTATTATTGTTATTGTTATTATTATTATTGTTGTCGAGAGTGCCCGGGTCAAATCCATTCATAAAATTTTGATCATTCGGATTCTCGATGTTAAAACTCAGATAGTCAAAATCCCCAGTCATATTCAAATTATTAAGAAGATCTGGAAACCTACCAATGTTGCTGCTGTCATTATTGTTATTATTATTATTGCCTGGACTCAAAAAATTGTCGTTACTGTTCGCTTGAAAGTTGTTCAAGTTAGTGAAGCCGGTGGTGGGATCCGGAGCGAACTTATTGCTGTGGTCGGGGTTACTATTTATAAATGAACTTAAATCAGCCACACCCAAATCAAATTCATTATTATTGTTACTGTTACTGTTACTGCCACCAAAATTATTCAAATTTTGCTGATTCTGGTTGTGTTGTAGTTGGTTTTGATGATGTTGTTGCTGTTGGTTGTCACCAATGTTTGTGGAATTCCCTTCAAAAGATTCAAAGTTTATATAGTCATCCATTATTATTATTATTATTTAATGTTAAATATCAAGATAAAAATAGTAATATTAGCAATAAATTAACATAAGAAAACGAAAATAGAAGACCTGGTTCTGATTAGATAATATTGAAATCGAAAATTCGTGTGGCGTATTTGATGTTAATCGGCGATCGATAAAACACAGCAGAATTCTAAATATCTTGATTACTCAGTCAAGTTTCCCACCAGAAGCAGAAAGAAAGAAAAAAAAAAAAAGACGAGGAAGAATATCGAGAGAAAAACTGGAAGAAGGAGGGGGCGGGGTCTACACCCCCACAGTTTCCTAAGAAATCATGATGGAATAGGGGGTGCACCCCCACAATACCCAAAAAAAAAACCAGAAAAAAAAAACAGAAATTTGGATCGCATTTTCCAGGTCACCTGATACGACTCATCGATTACGTAATTGACACCTGCCGATGATATAATCCAACGGGCCAATAGCAACAGCAACAGCAACACGAAACGAAACGAAACTTACAACTACAACAACAATATAAAACCGAGAAATCCCCCGCCCCACAATAAAAAAGAATGAGACAGAGAATGTAAATGAAAGTGATCATTGACATAAAATTTGCAAAAAATTTTATTATGTAATTAATTGCTCAATTATTTTGCCAGGGTGTTGCTACAAAATGACAATCGTCGCTAAGGGTTACGCGGCCCTTACACGTGGCATCCCCCCCATGATTGAAGATCCCAACCAATTGAAGTTCACCAACAGTGATCTCATAAAAGAACAATAAGAAAATTAGTCAATTGAATCAATAATGTCGTCTTCTTGTGCTAGCTGTATCTTCTGTAAGATCATTAAAGGTAAGTGATCGTTCTATTGAATATAGTTTCTCCCCCACTGGAATCGTGCTAACTGCCAAGGTGAAATCCCATCATTCAAATTGTTTGAAACGAAAACCGCTTATTCATTCTTAGATATTCAACCAACTACAGAAGGGCATGCTTTGATTATTCCAAAGTACCATGGTGCTAAATTGCACAACATCCCAGATGAATATTTGGTGGATATCTTGCCAATTACTAAAAAATTGGCAAAATTATTTGAAGTCGACCACGATGATGGCCCAGAGGGAATTGGTTACAATCTCTTACAAAATAATGGAAGAATTGCCCATCAAGAAGTTGATCATGTTCATTTCCACTTCATCCCAAAGCAAACCAAAGAAAAGGGATTAATTATCGGTTGGCCAGTCGAGGCTACTGATTTTGAGAAATTAGGTAAATTACACGCAAGTTTGAAGACGAAATTGGAGAGCTTATAGCGGCTGGTCAGTGATTTATTTGCCTGCTTTATTTATGATCAGTTTCATTAAATGATATTTTTATGTTTACAGATTAAGCAGCCGTAGGTGATTGATTACCTTGTATCTATAGCTAAGGAGTCTCTTCGCTCCATTTGTTCTTAGAAGGTTCTATCGCAATCGCAATCTGAAGGATCGCTGTAGGTGTGTGTGTCACGTGTCAGGTTTTGGGTTCTTTGATAGTCAATTGCCACCGTCCCGAAAAATTCAGATTAGTTTTGAAATCTTCAGAGGTTTTTTGTATTAAAGTGCAACTTTTCCTTTTTGTAATTGATTTCAATTTTCTATTGCTAATTTCCATTTGGTTTTTGTCAATTGAGACTCTTTAAATTAACTAATATTCATATTTCTGTTGAAAAAAAGGGGAAAAAAAAGCAATAAGTAATAAATAAAAACATAAAAAAAACGAATACAGTAGGATAAAAATGGCGAAACACGAATCGAAACCTTTACTTGATAGCTCCGGCACTGAACCAAAACCTGATGATACCGTTGCCACCGCTATCTTGAGAAAAAAGAAGAAGGACAATACGTTGATAGTTGATGACGCTGTCAATGATGATAACTCTGTTATTACCATTTCTTCTAATACTATGGAGAAATTAAATTTGTTCCGTGGTGACACTGTTTTGCTCAAAGGTAACAAAAGAAAGGATACCGTATTAATTGTGTTGTCTGACGATGAAATGGAGGATGGTATTGCTAGAGTTAATCGTGTGGTTAGAAATAACTTGAGGGTCAGATTGGGGGATATTATAACCATTCATCCATGTCCTGATATCAAATATGCAACTAGAATTTCAGTTTTACCAATTGCTGACACCGTTGAAGGTTTGACTGGTTCATTATTTGATGTCTTCTTGAAACCATACTTTGTTGAAGCTTATAGACCAGTTAGAAAAAATGATCATTTTATTGTTCGAGGTAGTATGAGACAAGTTGAATTTAAAGTTGTTGAAGTTGAACCAAGTGATTTTGCTATTGTCGCTCAAGATACGATTATTCATTGTGAAGGTGAACCAATCAATAGAGAAGATGAAGAAAACAATATCAATGAAGTTGGTTATGATGATATCGGCGGTTGTAGAAAACAAATGGCACAAATTAGAGAATTGGTTGAGTTACCATTGAGACATCCTCAGCTATTTAAAGCTATTGGTATTAAACCACCAAAGGGGATTTTAATGTATGGTCCTCCAGGTACCGGTAAAACTTTGATGGCTAGAGCTGTTGCTAATGAGACTGGGGCATTTTTCTTTTTAATTAATGGTCCAGAAATTATGTCAAAGATGGCTGGTGAATCTGAATCGAATTTGAGATCAGCATTTGAAGAGGCTGAGAAAAATGCACCAGCAATTATTTTCATTGACGAAATTGATTCTATTGCACCAAAGAGAGACAAAACTAATGGTGAAGTTGAAAGAAGAGTGGTTTCACAATTGTTGACGTTAATGGATGGTATGAAGGCAAGATCAAATGTTGTTGTTATTGCTGCTACTAATCGACCAAATTCAATTGACCCAGCTTTGAGAAGATTTGGTAGATTTGATCGTGAAGTCGATATTGGTATTCCTGATGCTGCTGGTAGATTGGAAGTTTTGAGAATTCATACCAAAAACATGAAATTAGCCGATGATGTTGATTTGGAGACTATTGCTTCTGAAACTCACGGTTATGTTGGTGCTGATATTGCTTCTTTATGTTCAGAAGCTGCTATGCAACAAATTCGTGAAAAGATGGATTTGATTGATTTGGATGAAGAAACTATTGATGCTGAAGTTTTGGATTCTTTGGGTGTTACCATGGATAACTTTAGATTTGCTCTTGGTAATTCTAATCCATCTGCATTACGTGAAACTGTTGTTGAAAGTGTTAATGTCACTTGGGATGATATTGGTGGGTTGGATAAAATTAAACAAGAATTGAAAGAAACTGTTGAATATCCAGTTTTACATCCAGATCAATTCACGAAATTTGGGTTATCCCCATCAAAGGGGGTTTTATTTTTTGGACCACCAGGTACTGGTAAAACCTTGTTGGCTAAAGCAGTTGCTACTGAAGTTTCTGCTAATTTCATTTCTGTTAAAGGTCCAGAGTTATTGTCTATGTGGTTTGGTGAATCTGAATCTAATATTCGTGATATTTTTGATAAAGCTAGAGCTGCAGCACCAACGGTTGTGTTCCTTGATGAATTAGATTCTATTGCTAAAGCAAGAGGTGGTTCAATGGGCGATGCTGGTGGTGCATCTGATCGTGTTGTTAATCAATTATTGACAGAAATGGATGGTATGAATGCTAAGAAGAATGTTTTCGTGATTGGTGCTACCAATAGACCTGATCAAATTGATCCAGCATTGTTAAGACCTGGTAGATTGGACCAATTAATTTATGTTCCATTACCTGATGAAGAAGCCAGATTATCAATTTTGAAAGCACAATTGAGAAATACGCCATTAGAGCCAGGATTGCAATTAGAACAGATTGCTAAAGCCACCCATGGATTTTCTGGTGCTGATTTATCATATATTGTTCAAAGAGCTGCTAAATTTGCAATTAAAGATAGTATTGAAGCTCAGAAGCAAAAAGCAGCTGCAACTAAACAACAAGATGAAAACGCTGATGTTAAGATGGCTGATGAAGAACCAGCTGTCTCTGCTACTGCTGTTACTGAAGAAGGTGAAGAGGAAGAGGAAGAAGAAGAAGAAGATCCAGTTCCATATATTACTCATGCTCATTTTGAAGAAGCCATGAAAACTGCTAAACGTAGTGTTTCTGATGCTGAATTGAGAAGATATGAATCATATGCTCAGCAATTGCAATCATCAAGAGGTCAGTTTTCAAACTTCAAACTTGCTAGTGATGGTAATGCTGACAGCGGAACTGGAACTGAAGCAGCTGCTGCAGAAGATGATGATGATCTCTACAGTTGATTGATTATACTCGATGATGCCTGTGCCCCAAATTATTTATGTAGTAGAAACTAAGAAAAAAACGAAAAAAAAAAAGCAAAAAATAGCAAAAAAACCAAAAACAATAATTAATTAATTAATTATACAGTTTTCAATGATTTATTTTATTTTTATTTTATTTTTTCTGTCTACGGGATCATGTAAGAAATTAACATAAACGTTGTGTCGATTGAATATTTATATGCGGATTTTCTCGTAAGTTCTTTTATTAGTTTTTTTTAATATGATTTTTATTTTGATTGCCATTGGCTTAATGATGTTCAGATTGAGAGTGGTGGATGTATTCTAAAGTGTAACCACCAAACAAGATAACCAAGGCCAAGTGGAAGATTGGTCTACCACTAGCATTATCCCCGTCAAAGAATTTAGCCTTGTATCTTCCGATCAAACCTCTTGGAGCAATTGGAGTGGCTTTACCTTGAGGCAAAGCTTTGTAGAATGAAACAACGTTAGCCATACGTTTAGCATTTGGGTCAGCACCCAAGTTCTAAAAAATGTTAGTAAACGAGAACGCCACGGTTGGTGGAACACATTGGAGGGGGGCCATATTTTATGCTTACCTTGACTGAGGCAATCTTTGGTGGGATCAAAGTAGATAAACTACGTCTAGCAACAAATGACATGATTGATATTGATAATTATTCGTTGAGATGTGTTAATATGGGTATTCTTTTTTTTTTTTCAATATTATTTTTCTGAATTAATTGAACCAATCGAGATTGGAGAATATTTCTGCTCATGTGACTTGCTCATTTTTGGAGACGATGATCATGTGATTTCCAAAAAATTGTGTCGGCGTCGGTCGGCTGACAGTGTTAATGGATGTTCACGTGACCAATGCTTCAAGGCTTACATAAAATTGATTTTCTCACTAAATTTTGATAGAGTCATCGTTTGACAGAATAAATATCACAAGAGATTAAAAACAAAAAAAAAACGGAGTGAGATAATAGAATAATAGTGTATTAGATGAAAGTCGACAAAGCAACGAAGACAGCTCCAAATCAGAGCTCTGACACGAAATCAAGCAAAACGGCTACTACTGCTTCTACCGGTGTTTCAAATAGTTTCAGTTCCCCATCATCACCATGGGCCAGAAGGGTGTCATTTCTTTCACCAACGATGATCAATGATGAGAAATGTTCAATTTATGAGACTTCACAATACTTCTACGACGATAATGTCATAACGGATGACGAAGAAGACCATGACAACGATGATGAAGACATGGATGATTATGACGAGGGGGAGCTGGAGGTCGAGGATGCTTACAACGAAAGACATGAAAATCGTCGAAGAATTTTATCGTTTTCTATATCATTGAAGGAAAGCCAGGGGTTCAGCTTTAATCAAGACTTGTTTGCTTCTGAGTATCAGCAAGCTAGAGCTATGGGTTCCCAAAGCAGTAACGGTTGTCTCAACACGGCGGAGCAGGCGGGGGACGATAATACCAGTGACAGCGATGACAATGACGATGAATTAGATTGTGGTCAATACCATCAGGAGATTATTAATAATAAAGGGTTTAAGATTGTTCATCAAAAGAGAAGAAAATCTGCTAACAATGAAAGAGATGGGTATAATTGTGTTGAGATTAGTGAGATTATAATTAACTCTGATGGTGAAGATATTTTGCCGAATTAACGGAAACGGCACATTAGTTATTTATTTTTTTGGCGAAAGAGGAAGGCTAGCGACTTATTTGGGATATGTTTTAATTTCGGGGGGATTCTATATTTTTCACAGTGAATTTTTTTTCAGTTTATCATCTTATTTTTTAATGTTTTTTTTGCATTAGGTAGCTTTTTTTAGTAATACCATAATAATATATAATAAACCCTTTTTTTTCTTTGTAGATCACACGCAGTGCCATTTTTTTCTCATCGGAAAATTTCACGCCAAACGATAAACAAAGACGACGAGTAGTATTGAATGATTGATGATGACTCCACCATGAATGATTCGATAATCGAGTCCAGTGGCGACGAAGTGATCGAGATTCCACCTCCAGCGAAACGAAGAAGAAAAAATAATTGTAGCAATCATAAGAACAATGAGAGCAAAGTCGATGATTTGCAATGGGTAGACAAGTACAACCCATTAAAGATCAGCGAAATTGCAGTCCATAGCAGGAAAATCAACGACGTGAGGAGCAAATTATCCACAATGATCAAGACATCCTCTCCTAAGATCCTAATCTTGAGTGGTCCCTCGGGTACTGGTAAATCCACGGTTGTCAAACTTCTAGCCCAAGAGATGGGGCTCGCGTTGATTGAGTGGGTCAACCCAACGCGGATAATGGGGGTCAGCCACATTCAAGAGTTCACGGAGTTTCTCGAATCGGTGAAGTATCAAAGCAGATCAATTGTGTTAGTTGAAGATTTACCCAATATCTTTAATTATGCTACGAAGATTGCGTACCAGCAGGCGTTGTTACATTGGTGTTATTCTACAGCTAAATTACCACCGCTAGTGATCTGCATCACAGAGATGAATTACGATATTGAGGGGTTCCATGGCCGTGGTGGAATGGACATCGCTAGCAATTATTCGGTGGAAACCGTGATTGGCATGAAGGTTTCGGAGAACAAGAAAGAAGTACAGCAGATCAAGTTTAATGAGGTTAATAGAACGCTTATCACGAAGGCATTGAAGAGGATTATTGCCATAGAGAGACCAAAAACCAACAACAATGGAGATGTGAAAGAGTTGTTGGATGAATTGGCAAGTTTGGGCGATATAAGATCAGCTATATTGTCATTACAATTCTGGTCGATTTGGAAGAATCACGGTGCGAAAAGTGAAAGATTGTTTTTCGGGAAAGAATCTCAATTTGATTTATTTCATGTTATTGGGAGGATCATCTTTGGCAGTCAGAAAATTGATGGCAATCACTATGACTACCGTGTATTTTCAAAGAACTCGTATATCTGTGAGGATATAGTTACTAGGAACGCATACCTTATACTGAATTTACGGTTTTTGGGGCTATGGATATTGGAAAACTATTCGATTTATCAGAAATCCGATTTTGAAATCGATAAAGCAGCAAGGATATTGGATGATTTGTCAATTTGTGATTGTTTGCAGGCAAATAATAATAATGGCAATAATAATAATAACAATAATCAAGAGATTTGTTTTAATATAGCAGTTAGATCGGTTCGCGCAAACTTGGACGATGGTAATGACAACGAATACGGGAAGAAGCCTGTGGCTGCTTCCAATGGTGGAAGCGTGAATAATTTTAATAACCATCATAAGTTAGCATTTCCTAGGGATTACAAGCAAGGGAGATTGCAACAAAAGGTTTCCAAAATGATTGATATCTACCGATTTAGACAATTGGCAGACACCCCAAAACCAGTTGAGGAGCAAGTATGTGGATACAATGAATGTAACTTGTACCAGGGTTTCTATGAATCAATAATTAATAAACGGAAACCTGAAGACCAATTGCGCCCGAAAAATGCATTGATGGAGAGATTGGGTGGGACGATTGGGATTAATACTACAACGACAATGGCAACTGAGATGTTAACCCCGCACACCCAATTTTACAATTACACAATCGATGAAGAATCCGACAATGAAGGGGGAGAATTGGAAGATGATCCAATATACGATTCTCAGAATGAAGATGAATTTAATGATAATGATCAAATACTCAGTGATTCCGATTTAGACTGCTTTTAAAAAAAAATATAAATATACGTACATTAACTAGCATGTTATTTATGCCTCCAAGGCGTTGACAAAGTAGCTCTCGTCCTCTTCGAGGTTCTCCTTAACGATATCCAATCCCCCTTGGAAGTCACCATTAATATACAATTGTGGGAAAGTTGGCCAATCACTGAAAGTTTTAAGACCTTGTCTCACGGAGTTATCCTTTAGGATATCGAAAAATCCAAATTTCACTTGATGTTCTCTTAATATAGCAATCAATTGACGAGAAAACCCACATTTAGGTTCTGATGGGGTCCCTTTAATGAACACCATCACTGGCGCAGCTTTAACCAATTTTGCCAATCTTGCATTCAATTCTTCTTCGGTTTCTGGTGGAGTTTCAGCTTGTGGTGGAGGCGCAGTAGCAGTTGGAGTTGCTGATGAAGTTTCACTCTTGGTTGGCTTCACCGTCAATTCACCATTTTTAAATTTCTCAATCGCTTGACCAAGCTCGGATGGGTCAGATCCTGAGATTTCAATTAAATTGATATTGTTCTGGAGCAAGACAAAATGAGGCACGCTTTGGACATCGAATAATTCTGCTATTTCATCGAGATTTTCTGCGTTTATCTTGAGATAATTGTATTCAGGATTGGCAGTGGCAATAGTTGAGAAAACTGTTGACATTTGAACGCAGGGGGTGGCCCATTGGGTGTAAAAGAAAATTATGGTTAATTTATCCTTTGGGGTTGAACTTATCAATTCTGTGAATTGATCATCACTGGTAGCTTCAACAACGGACATGATTTCTTCTTATCAAAACAACAAGAATGAAGATCAATGGGGTCCACTTAAAATTATTATTAATGTTGAATATTTTTCGGATTTGAAAATTTCACGTGCGGCGGCGGACTTGCAACATGAATATGTAATACATAACTAGAACAGGTAGAAATAGACGATAATATTAACAAAACAAAACAAAAGAATAAAATAAAATATAAATATAAATATAAATATAAGAAAAAGAGATCAACAGTAGTGGTATCTCTCAGTGGGCTCGATTAATCGTAATAGTATCCCTCAGTGGCCTTAATCAACTCATTGTAATCATATAATTGTTCATCTTCTTCATTGTTCAAGCTATTCCACAATTGATCTTTTTTATTAGCTGATTTCTTATTAGACGGTAATAATCGCGGTTTCAGTCTGTCATTTTGATCAAATTTCAAACTAGAAAATTGAACTGCTCTTCTAACATCAAATAATTTCTCAATTTGCCCCTTGGTGAAATCACTAACCAAAGTAATTGGCTTGTTCAATAATAATTTTATTCCGTCTGCCCAAATTAATGCTAAATCTGGTGAGTCAGTGAAAAAGCTAAGCAATTCTTTACCATTTCTGTCAGCCAATGATATCCGTTGAAACATATTTCTTGATTCAATATTTATAAATAAATTTATGTGTTTCGATTGCGGATATTTCCAGCTGCCACTAGCAGTTGTCATCCCGTTAGCGTTTTTCACAGTTGAGCTAACCACGGCGACTTCTTTAACATTACTTAATGTAATAGTTTTACTATTACCACGATCTAACACTGGCGCTGACGGGGCCTTCTGAGCAAAATCCTTATACAAGATATACTGACGATTTGGTGATAAACAGATATAAAGCTTTCTAGCTCTGGTGTGGCGAGTGGTCGGGATGTTTTGTGCAGTTCCATTAGTGTTGAGCCCGTTACTAAATTGGAACTTGTCAGTAGTTCTTGGATCTTCAGCGTAAAACCAAGATCCTTTAATTAATTGTAAAGTTCTTTCTTCTTTAACGAAATTTGCAACTTCTAGTTCTAATCGGTTATCAAACACATCGATGTCCTTGCCATAAAAATCATGTCTTTCTTTATAAATTTGTTTCAATTGTTCTTCTCTTGCCTTTCCATATGTGATTCCTTCAATCATGGATTTCAAAGTCACAATATCTGTGGTTTCTTTCAATGATGGTTCTAAGTACCTACAAGTTGATCTCAATAAATTTACAACAACCGCCACATCATCATCATGCTCATCATCATGTTCATCATCATCGTCGCCACCGTCGTGATCGCCGCTATCATGTTCAAAAGGTGGTACCTGTTTAGCATCAATTTGCGACTTTGAGCTATCCCAAAAGTCTAGGCATGTCAACATGCATCTGTAGAAAATCGCGTCATAGTATCTTAAAAACTTTTGAAAATTTGGATAATTTTTGCCTGAATTGTCACCTAAAAACACCTCACCGCTTAAAAATAAACTGACTTCAAAACACATCTTGGGAATTGGGAAACACAACGATTTCTCACTATTCAATAACATTTGTTCATAATAACGTCTTCTAAAGTCTTCATTGTTGCTACTTAGAATCACCTTAATGTTATTTAAAATTGCCAACGGATAATTCTCTGAAATGTACTTATTTGGATCGCTGCTGAAACCCGCTTTTTCAAATACTTCCGATTCTGTAGCAGTGGGATTTACTGAATATTTGCGAATATATTTTTTCACTTGTTCTAGCAATTTCTGATGGTTAGGATTGCTCAAATCAACCTTGGAGTTGAAATATTTCTTGGATGACACAAACAACCCTGCGTGGAAAAATCTGACCAATTCCTGATGTTGTTTGAATGTCATATACCGATTCTTGATATTCGATTCAGTGACCTCGGTTATATTGTAATGTCTGAACGCATCAATTATTGCACCACTGATCTCTGGGTACTCGGCACTGTAATAAACCAAATAACAATTGAATTCGCAAGTCTGATAAATTATATCTTTATCTTGCGACCGTAATCGCTGAGCCATGGTTTCGAGGACTTTCAAGTTATTTGAAATTGCAGTATAAAGCCCACTCAAATACTTTGAATCCCTGGTGTTGGTGTTGCCGGTGCTGTCCTTAGTACTATTTGCAATGTACCTGCCAACCAACACACTGGTAGCGATTTTAATCACGGAATTCCCAGTCAAATCAATTGATTTTTGAATGACAATCTTGAACAACTCCTTGAACAATATTTCGTCGAAAAATTCAATAAACTGGTTCAGCTTTGGCAAGTGATTAACCATTTTAGCTAACACCACCACGGAGTTCACCCGTTCTTGCTTGTCATACTTATTGATAATGTTTGCTCTCAAGATCCGCACGTAACTTACTGAGATATTCAACGGTAATTTTTCATCGTCGGCTTGCTTGTTTTCCAAGAATTTATTCAAATAATGATTTATAGATAATGAATCTTCCATATTTCCGTTGGTCATATTAAGTCTTGCAACAGTAATAGAAAAAGGAGACAAAAAACAAGAATACTAGAAAAAAGGGGGAAACCAAATTAGTCTTTAAATATCTCTAGAAACTGTATTAAAAAAAAGAAAAAACAAATAAGGTAAAAGACAATATTAAATAGTTTGGATATAAATTTAAAATAGTGGATCAAGTTTCAAAATTCGGTGGTGAGGGCCCCCTGTTTTCAGTTTTTTTTTTTTTTCTCTGGTAAGGATAAAACAAACTTTAAAAAGAGGCTTGATTGATTTTTGTAATTTACCAACTAGGCTCCAATAAATTTTTTCGTTCACATATAATATAGATTATTCCTAGTCAGAAACTATGGGCCATGGCGGCTGCCCCATTGGAGCGGTTCCAATGAATGCACCCCCTCGTCTGGGTAGTAAATTGAATGTCAGGGGGTGTGACATTGTGCCCGTCACGCGACACCTGCGGCGAACCCCAGTTCCTTGCAGACTGGGACTGCAAAAACTCGTTTCCTGATTGGGTACGATTATGTAATTGGGGAGGGTAACAAAGCCATGCATTGGTATGTATTTCAATGTGTTTATATGTATTTGTGTGTGTTGGTATGCATTTCCATGTGTTTGAATGTGTTTCATGTATATATATGTATTATTATGTATTGCCGTGTCCATCTAGTCTTGTGATGCGTACATGACCCCTACCGATTGTGGTTGTGGCCACTGGTCAATGGGGGCGAAGTTTTTTTTTCTCTATGGTGTTTCGCGTGGGGTGGAAGAAGGACCCTTAATCTCGCTTGTGGGCTTTTGTTTACCTCAAACATATTTGGCGCGGGCGGGAAATCGATCAATAAATTTTCGATGCACTAAGAAATTACGAAGATCGATTTTTGCTTGGATGTTTGGGATGTTGGTTGCTCGCGGTTAAAACAATTGTAGAAAAAAAAAAAAAATAAAAATGAAAGCCAAGAAAATAGAAAAAGAACGATAATTACCTGAGATTTCATACGTTTTCAACCCTGAAACTTCAGAAATATACGGTAGTGCCGATTGTTGTTTCAAATATTTATATATATTATATATAAATTGCCTGGTTAATCGTTCTTTCAGTTGTCGGTTTTATCATAATCTTGATTTTGATTTTGATTTTGATCTTTTGGTTTTTTCTTAGTGTGTGTGTGTTGTGTCTGTCTGTCTGTCTATCTGTCTGTCTGTCTGTCTGTCGTCCCCATGAAAATGTCTAAACGTCTGGTCCCTACCAAGCTTCTAAATGCTGTGAGGCTAACCCTCACCTCTTCCTATGTCAATATCTTGTTGGTTTTCCTCCCGCTCGGTTTGTTGTCAGGCTCGTTGCAATGGGGTCCTAGTCTGACATTTGTATTGAATTTCTTAGCAATTGTCCCGTTGGCGGCAATCTTGGCGTTTGCCACCGAAGAGCTAGCAGAGCATGTTGGCGAAACTGTTGGGGGCCTACTAAATGCTACGTTTGGTAATGCCGTCGAGGTTATTGTGTCGATTATCGCGTTGAGAGACCAGCAAATCCGAATTGTTCAGGCATCGATGCTAGGGTCAATCTTGTCGAACTTGCTCTTAGTGCTTGGCTGTTGCTTTGTGTTTGGCGGCTGGGGCAGAAACATCGAACAGAAATTTAGCAAGACCGTTGCGCAAACCATGGGCTCGTTGATGGCCCTTGCCTGTTCCTCTTTGGTTATTCCTGCTGCGTTCAATGCGACTTTGGCTTCGCAAGATGGCGAGTCTGGTGCCACTCCTGAAAACCCGGGTCCCCAAATCCTAAAGCTTTCGAGAGCCACTGCGATCGTCTTGCTAATCATCTACATCTTATATCTTTTCTTCCAATTGTACACCCATAAAAAACTATTTGAGGAAGACGATCATCGCATGGACCAAGAAACCACCAGGATTAGAAGATCGTTCTCGAGTGTTGGAGGCGCAAGAGACCGCTTGTCTAGACACCCAGTGTCGTTGACCAACGACGATGGCGACACTGAGAACGGGATTCAAGATTACGCGGTGGACGATCACTACGACGACGAAGAACAGACTTTGAGTGTGTTTGCGTCGATTGTCGTGCTTCTAATCTCTACAATCTTTGTTTCATTTTCTGCTGACTACCTTGTTGGATCCATCGATTCCGTGGTCACCAAGACGGGGCTATCAAAGACTTTCATTGGGTTGGTTTTGATTCCAATTGTTGGTAACGCAGCTGAGCATGTCACCGCAGTCATTGTGGCCATGAAGGATAAAATGGATTTGGCTATTGGTGTGGCTGTGGGCTCATCTATGCAAATCGCGTTGTTTGTCACTCCGTTGATGGTTATTGTGGGCTGGGGAATGGATGTTCCCATGAATTTATATTTCAGCACTTTTGAAACCGCAGTATTATTTGTGTCGGTTTTCATTACAAATTTCTTGATTCTTGATGGCTCGAGCAATTGGTTAGAAGGGTCGATGTTGCTAGGCACCTATGCGATAATTGCGTTAGCGTTTTTTTTCTACCCTGCTGATGCAATATGAGATAAGTAAACAATAGAGTAATTCAAGCATTGCCATCTACGGGAAAAAATAAGAAGTGCGAGACATCTAAATTACACGTCACTGGTTATAAAGTCGTACATTTAAAGAATGTGTTTTTTGTATAAAGTAATGAAATAGTTAACAAGGGAGCCATTGTCCCTTTTATAGGTGATCATTGGTAGTAGTAGTGATTGAAAAATCTTTCACCATTAGAAATACTGGCAGATCTCTCGTTAAAGATATTAAATCCCTTTCAAGACAATCGAATCTCCTTGAAGAAAATCAATAGGTAATTAGCTGACGATCTTCGCTCGTTGGTTCCGTGAATTACTACATCGAGTTGCAGGCCACTCACTGTCGATTTTTCACTCACCTGAGAATAATTTACGGATTTCCTTGATCCTTTCGCTTGATTCCGGTGGGTGCTGTGGATATGCAATTAGTTGCTACCACACTGCCATTACCATTATCATGCCTATCATATTGATGTCAATGCCTCTCTCAACTGATTGACACTCTGATTGTAAATTCCTTCACGTTTTTTTTTTTTGCTAATTTTCTTATCCATGCAAACTCTAATTACCTTTGATTTTCTTTTTGGCCGCGCCTGCTTTGGAAAACAATAGGTGGAAAAAAAAAATAAAATAAAATAAAAGTAAAAAGTAAAAAAAAAAAAAACCTCGCTTTGCTCATAAAATTTTAATTCTAAATTAGGAATTGACCCCTAGATAAGAATGAATACACATCCAAGACAACAGAGTGGTATGTCTCAACAGGAATAATGATCAAGATCGAATCGCTAGAGCAGGTATTGGCCGACTTAACCTCGATGAATCTGGCACTAAATGGGTTCATTAAGTCTAAACAAAGTCAAACCAGTTCCAATAAAAATAACAATAACAATAACAATCACAGCAACAGCAGCAACAACAACAATAATAACAACAAGAGTAACGTAAACAACAAAAATATCGATGGCAGAGACTTGCCCATTGTGATATCAATTAAATACCTAAAATACTTGAATAATCTCTTGGAATTTTTCAGCAATTTCCATCCACTTTTAACCAATTCAAAAGTGAATTCATTGGCTACCGACAAACAAATTATAAAATTCGCAATAAAAAACAACCTATTATATCATTTCTTAAGTGCTTACGATAAGATCCTTCAATTGGTTAATGTTAATAATACCGCAGTGGTTGATAGTCTCAAATATAATAATTACCAAATTTTCACTGCTCTTGTCACTAGTTTTTTCAGAAATAACCTGGAATTCAAATCGATATTGAAAGGAATCAATACAAATCTAGAAAACGTCCTGCTAACTGAAGAAGCAATTCAATTAGATATTATAATCATTAAGATATTAACTAAGTTCCTTGATGGTAGTTTAAACTCTGAACAAAGTTCAAATTTCAATTCAAATTTTAAATTTTTCTTCAAATTTTTCAATAAAAAAGATTCTGTTAATTTGAAAATCGTTGAAATAATAATTTGGAAGATTATATTATATTCAATTAATTACAGAAAAGCTCAACCACTTCCAGAAACTCCAAAGTTGATAACAACAGCAACAGCAACCGCAGCTTTCAGCCGCAACAGCAACAGCAACAACCGCAACAACTACAACAACAAGAATAACAGTCAACCATCACAACAGCACGTCGCGAAAATTAGAATCAGAGATAACAATATCACCGGCAGAAGATTCAAAACCTTATCTTCAGCTTCTTCATATAATAGCAAGAACAATAATCGAAATTCAGTGGTACTGATGATAGTTGTACCACAAGCATCATTGTACTCTGAATTCACAGAACAAAGTCTAAATTCAACAATTGGATATTACACACAATTTTTAACTGCATTAATAAAAAGGGCCACTACTGATCGAAATTTCCGTACTGGTTGGAAAATTCTTCATAAATTATTGTTCTTAGTACCTAATCGAGGTAAAACCAAGTATCAGAATATTTTAATTGAACAATTATCCAAGGATATTGAATTATCAATTCGTATTTATGAATTGAGAAGTTTCTTATCATTGAGGGTTATTGATTTTGAGAGTTTTAATATTAAAGATAAATATGATTATAAAGCATGCATTCAACATTTCAATTCTGAAAATGATAACTTATTATTGAATCGATTCTTGAAAGCCATAAAAAGAATGTATTTGAATTATCAGTTACCAGTGATTCATGAGAAGGATATCACGATATATGAATTAGTTAACCGTGAGTTATTTAAAGAAGCAAAAATTGTTGAATTTAATCAAATCATTCAATTCACTTGTGGGCTGTCTAATGGCCAAGAATTGTTGGATAGTTTGGTGAATGATTATTCATGGGAAGATTTAGCTACTAGTTTAACCATAATTGAATTTTTACTGAAATCGCCAAGTAATTGCTATTTTAAAATATTGAATGATCAATTTTCTGTGGTTTCTAATGAGAATCAAATATTACTAAGATTATCAAAACAGACAGAAGATGAAAATGTCGGCAAAGATTTTACTCGAGTTATCCCAGTCGTTAAAATTATTTTATTGATTAGCAAATTCTTGAATCAAGAAGTGTCAGAGTATATCAGCAAAGAATTGTTCGATAATCTATTCACCCTCAATTATTTTGAAACTTTTTTCAATTATTTTAATCTTTTCATTACTTATTGGATTGAATCCAAATCTGAAAATAATGACCATGACATTCAATATTTGATATCATTGCTCCATACAGTCACTAAGGAAGTTGGTAAAAGTCTGGCTAAAAGTCTGGAATTTTTAACGTTATTATCTAAGATTTCATTCAATCAAGCATCAACATTCAGAATTCAAAGTATTCGTGTTCAAGGTGAAAATGTTTGTTTCAATGAAACTTTATTTAATGACATTAAATCTTTCATTATCGATACAAGAATCTTGAATCTTTTAAATGGTAATTGGTTTAAATCAAACACAAGAAATGAATATTATTATATTGTATTATCACCAGATCGAAAATGTTTAATCTATGAGAATTTTTATAAATCATCTACTAGCAATATTAGCCAGAATTATATTTCTCTGGATGATTTGCTAGATAAACCAAACTTATTTGATTCAATGACCAGTTCAAGGATATATATTAAAGATATTAAGGAGATCAAGAACGAATTAGCTTCGTCACCGGGTGACCGGCTGGTTCGAATTGGGATATCGATACTCCCACGAAGAAGAAACATTAGAAGATTTACAATCATCGACAAGCACGACAAAGTTGCTCTAGAGTTTTTAAGTGAATCAGAGAATGAATCAATTACATGGAAAGATGGGTTGGAATTTTTAAGTTTCCAAAACAATAACGTTGACTATAAGAGACATACCACGGTGTTGGACAAGAAACTCCTTCGATTGCCGGATGAAGAATTCTCCAATATTATAACTAATGAAACTAAACATCATTTACAAGTGTTACTTGAAGTTAGAAAATCAGTGCAGTATGGTCCATGGAAAAGCAATGACTTCTCAATTGACTATAGTCATAACAGCCGTCAACATAACCACCATCTTCATGTTTCATCACATCATTCGGAGTTTTGGGACAATGACGGTTACGATGTTGATGTCGCTAGTAGTGCAACAGTAACGGAGGTCTCTGATTACGAAGACGATGAAATTTATGATCGCAATAAGTTATTGAATTTGGCAAATGATATCTATTACGATATGAGTTAATTTAAAAAAGAAAAGCATTTTAATTTTTTTGTTGGATTTATTTAATTTTTTTTTTTTTGTTGCATGTTGTTCATTCTATTTTATTGCTAGTTTATATTATTTTTTTTATAGTTTTTGGGTTGTTTTAATGATTAATTATATGTTTGTTTGCATCACGTAACTATAGCTATTGGTATAGTTTATACTAGCCTCGGAAAATTGTACATATCATGTGATGTACGAGGTACTTCCGAGGTGCAGCCACGCGCAAAAACTCACATAAAACACAACATCTGGTAGAGAAACAAACAGAAATTTTACTTAGCATTGTCAATCAAATCTAGATTATTTTCGAATGTCTATTGAAGTCTGATTAATGAGTGTAACATACATTAGTCAATACCAAGAATATCGAGGTCAACGCAAAATTTCCGACCTCATACAAATTGGAACGGTTTCGAGGGAATTCCCGTGATTGCCAAAGTTCGCATCCTTACACCGAAAAATCACGTTGCCGCTAGCTGATAATTCCCAAAACCTGGGGGTCTTCGAAGTGGAAAGTATTACAACCCAAAAATAATCATAAATCACAAATCACAAATAATTGTTTAATAAATTGACTTTCAACAACATGTTCAAATAATATCAACAAGTTTGTTAAGTAATTTCTTTTTAATCATCCAATCATGTTCACCCCTGCTAACTCTTAACACTATCACATCATTCAAGTAAATCTCTGCCACTTGTTTCTTGATACGAATCTCATAACCCTTATCAGCTAACAATTCAGCTGTTACTCCATCTGTTAATGACACTCGATCTGCATTGAGTCTGATTTTTTTCCCTACTAGTACTTCCTCTTCTTCGTCTTCTTCCTCTTCCTCGTCATTCAAACTTGCATTGCGTCGCTTTCTAGATAGGGTGAATTTAAGGCGCGAATCATCAGCATCCTTATCAATCAAGCTAAGATTGGCCTTATTAAACTTATCATACAATTGCTGAAGACTCACATTCAATAAATCCTCTTTCTTTTCAATTTCCAATATTTGCAACATCAACCCAAGTGAATAGCCATCAAAATTTAACAACATCAAAGCTGATGCTAGTTTCTCCCCTGATATCCCTTTTAGATAAAAACAAAGGACATCGACTTGGTCTTTCAATCCATTTTCATCCTTAGCCCATTCAGAGTAATTTACTATGAATTTCCTTAGCGAAATGATTAATCTCATCGAGCTAACTGAACGGAACTGTTTAGCTAATTGATAGTACAATTGTAACCCATATGAAATATATGGCTCCAAGAATTTCTCATCAAATCTAGTGTGAATTATGGAGTCAATGACTGCTGAGAATAACACTGGGCATCGATTACAATCATCTGCTTCAAGTATCTCAACAATGAGGCTTGGGTGTTCAACGAATGGTACGGTTGATTTGAATGCAGCTTTGATGTCATTGATAATCAACGGGAGATAATGGCCATCGAAGTATTGAAAATTGGGTAAATGCCTGTTTGTCATTAACTTATTATGGTCTTCTTGCAGTATATCGAAGTCTTCATCGAAAATATAGATTTTTGACATATTCCACTTAAAGTCGTGCTATCCTCCTCTATCTGTCAACTCCTTAACTTTGTTTTACTTTTTTCAATTTGCGTCGTACGTTGGGTCTTTTGACGGGATAGGGGTATTACCCCCCCCCCCCAAACCGTTGCCTAAAAGGGCAATTCCAGAGGATTGTGTAGAAAATACAATTTTTCCTGTCATTTTATGTGCCGTCGTGACATACCGGTTCAAACGGGAGAAATTTTTAGTATTTTTAAATGACAAGGATTTTCCCTGTTAAATGGCACCATAATAAATTTTAAAAAATTGATGTCGGTAGGGGGATACGAGTCTGTAATCTTAATTTCATTGGCCCTATTAGTTTTGTGAAATTCAGGAATTCAATACTTTTTGTATAGGAGAGATGCAGTGTAAATTTTTAGATCGCCTCGCTCAATTGCCAATTGGGCCGACGAGAACGAGGTAATATATTATAAATTAATAAATCACTTTACATACTATAATTGATTCGCTCTCAAATTCACAATCAAAGTCGAGGCACCCAGAAGATTTTTTTCTGAGACGAAAAATTCTCCGATATAGAGCAATTAGCTTAATCATTCTTCCAAATAATGTACCAGTTTGATATGCATCCTTTATATTGGATTACCATCTTCATCACAAAACTCCTTTCCTCAAGTGCGGAAAAGGAGATATTTATATTCATCATTTCGGACGCTTGAATTGGAATATTCCATATCTCAACCTTAGTTCAAGGTCTCCTAATCGGACGCATGTCACCCGTTGAGGCATGGTCTCTGATAAAGTGCAACCGAATGTGTTTAGTTGGATGAGAAATGCTGGATGAGTAGCCATTTCAATCGCACTTTGATTATCCTCAAACAGCTTGGCTGAAACCATTTAAGAAGCTTTCAACTAGAGAGTTTCTTTTCTACCTTCATACAATGATATATCAGCAGTACTGAGTGCAACAGTTGGTTGTTTCTTCAATTTAAATACATCTCCAGTGGTTGACTTTCTCGGTGTTTTATCATTAGCCCAGTCTGCATCACAGTAGCCCTTCAATTCATCAGTAACAGACAGATACTTGATATAAAGATTTCAAGTTCCCTCCACGTATCAAAAAACCCTCTCAGCAGGTTTCCGATGAATTTTTTTAAGTTCCTTCAAATATCTTGATAACAAACCCACAATATGTGAAATATCAAATATTGTTGAAATATCAAGCCTGACAATATTAGCAGCAAAATATAGTTTTCCAATAAGGTTTCTGTACAGGGAAACATCACAATCCTTAGCGCTTTCATTAACCAAGGTAAGATGTTAACTAACAACACTTGCTTTTCTATCAGCATTCCAATTTTCCATGCCAAATTCTTTAAGAACCGAACCAATGTAGTCTTTGGGATCCAAATCAATACTCTCTACCATCACTAGCTAGCATCTTGACTGATATTCATTCCCAAGAATCCACCAAATCCTTCATCTTAAACGCACGTATCAAATGCATTTAATTTTCTCAATAGACTCATAACGAACAACCGTCGAGAATGTTTCCTTATAATCAATGCCTTTGACTTGGCTGAAACCTCTACCAACTAGTCTGGCTTGTTTGTAATTTGCAGGACTTGCATTATTATCAACGTTGTCAACCGCTGCCGCATAACATGTAGCAGCAAAGTTTACCGATGAGAGCTCAATTTACTTGATTTCATTCAGTTCAGATTCCTCATCAATTGTTATAACTCAAGCCGCAACAAGATCACTATTTGTGACACCGCTTGGTACCATTGAAATAAGAGCCCCATCACCATTATAATCAGTCCTTCTAATCTTTCTTTTGGGTTTCACAATTGCTTTTATCAACATATCATCCCCGTCTGAATTTGAACTAAATGAACTATTTTCATAGTAATCGGAGAGGGATTCCACAATAGGAATCCTACTTCCGGAATGACGGGTTCTCTTGTATCTCACAGGTTGAGAATCATCATCCGAAGAATCTTCATCCATTTCTGCAGCAGAACTATAATAAATGCCTATATCGTCAAAACTTGTATCATCAAGACTTGTAATATCCATATTTCCATCAATAGAACGATCGTTCGTACTCTCATTTGTAGTAGCATCAGTATCTTCAACACAGGCGCGGTGGATTCATAATAGTATTTCAGTTCGTCGAAGCTAAATTGGCTGGAGACAACAATTTTTCCAGCTTCAGGATCAAACAATCGGTAGGCACAATGATCACGATAATAACCGAGCATCACACACTTTTTAGAAGTGGCCCCAAATTTGCCATCTTTTGGCAACACCATCTTGGTAACACTGATGAGGCATTGTCAACTGGTGTTCAATGCTTCTGGTTCTCATGAAGGTATCTAATCTAGATTAACAAACTCGCCTCCATTATCTGTGCGAATTGCAAAAAAGAACATAATCGAAACCTTGCGATTTATAACGGGTCTCGGAATATCTCACAAAGTCAATAACAGCATCGGTAGCTTGAGACTTCGACTCCTAGGGGACACAACACCCTTCCCAGCACAGCATGCTTTGCAGAGTTGAACATTTCATGAGTAGGAATTTTACCAACAAGTTCATACTCATGGTTGATCATATGAAATACATCCAAACTAGGGTGACCAAGACGTTGATGCCATAAACTAGATTTATCAACTTTGGCATTAACTTTTGCTCTGAAAGCTAAATTTCAGTGATCAATGACAGAAATAGAGTGTAAATTGTGGACAACGCGATCCCTTTTAGCTAAGATTTCACCAGTCTCAGCGTCTTTAATGTATTGATCGACAAACAAAAATTTAGCAGCATTATTGGTAGCTCTGGACACAGAAATGAGGTTCTCTCCTGCACCAGGGACATAATATGCATTTAACAAGGTAAATTCTTTCTTGTTAGGCAACATGAACTTGACAGTCCCTTTGCCACAAATCTTTTCAATATGTCCACCAAGTCCCCATATATTGTCATCATAGGATTCCATATCACCAAATAAGGAATCATCATCGATAATGTTATTAGATGCACCACTATCGAAAAACAGTTTCAAATCATCTGTTTTAGTTCTCAAATTATCCAGATTTGCTTCCTGTACTTTATTGAGCTTGGGAACTGCCATTGGCTCTATTTCTGACCTTGGCATTGAAATCATTTCTTGGGGGTTCAGAGCAATCTCTAGCGGGCAATATTAAATTTGACAGGTATTCCCATTGGCAGCATAATAGGAATTAAAAATTTCTTTAATATCAAATAAAGTAGTACCGGATCTTTTCAATTCTGACAAGTACAACAAGGCCAAAAGCATATCAGGAGTGAAACCAGAAACAGCAGTCTTCTGAAGTCTTTGAAAGCTTCATCAAAAGTAGAAAGATTCAATCCTTTCTTGTTCCAAGATTAGTAGAAGAAATCACTCATCAACTCAACTGCAGTGACTAGCGAGACAGTTCCAAACGTATCCTTCAAGCGCAAGAATAGGGCATGGCCCATGTCATCAAATTCATTAACAAGAGCATCACCGGTAACACTGCTACTCACAATTAACCAGATGACCGCATCCATTAAATCAAGTAACCTAGCGTTGGCTACTTCATTATCATCATTATGAGCGCCAAAATTGCGGCGATCAAGTAGGAGTACAATCCACATGGAAACGTTTTTAACTTGATTTTATTCAAAATATACAATTTTATATTCAATAGACACAGTAAGAATCTTAATTATTCTCTTAATATATATATATATGCATCACCTACAAAACTCAAAACTCGATTCTTTTGATGGGGGAGGACTCATATTATCATTGTTTTATTATGTTGTCTATTGTTGCTGAGATGAAGGACTTGGCTAAAGTAGCCAGATTCTTGAGAATTAACATCAACCAAGATACTAGAAAAGCCATAATGAGGTGTCTTTAGAAGATACCTCATTATTAACCGCGATTTTTCAGATAATTTGCGCACGAAATCATTTGATCAACTGTATGATAAATATATAATATTAGGTGGAGTTCAGATCAATCTCAGTAATTGCACTCAATCTTGGCATAGTCTTGAATCCATCATCTGTACATCAGTCTGTAGGTCTGTTTCACTAAAGGAGCCCCATTGCTATCTCTGTAAATGCAAATAAAATAACATCGAAGATCATGTTTATTAATAATGTTGCAAGTCCATAATCTTAACGTCGGACATTACCATAGTTAACACGATAGCATATTCAATAATCACAATAAGAATCTTAATTATTCTTACGTATTAAATCTATATATCAAATTCCTTTCCTCAGGTAGGGAAAGAGTCATATCTATATTCATCATTTCAGAGACTTGAATTAGGGTTCATCAATATTCGCCCAACTTAAATTAGCGTTTACAAATATTCCCTCAATAAAAGATTTCCTCAACATATATTATATTAGACAGGGAAGAAGAGAGTCTTCGCTCGTTTATAAACGCAGTAGGAAGTAACAAAAAACTTAACTAACGAGGCCACTGCTTCTACTGCTGCTAGATTAAATGATGAAAAACTCTACAAATCATTTAAAATAAGCAAATCATCAAATTATTGAATTCGAAACTATGAGACGATTTTCCCAATGGTTTTATGGTTTATTATATATGCAATGGCGAAGATGCATCGAGACTTTTCTCATGTATCATTAAAAACGTTAATAATCTTAAAAATTTAATACTTAATCTATATTTAGTTGTCAAGGTACACTAATCCTGAATTGGATCTGCTGTCAATTAATTCAAATCAAAATTATTACACCATCAGGAACCCGAAACTGAATCGCTTCGTTAAGAAATTGATATTCCAACAACTATATCCTTACCATTTTGTCGATAATTAAGAATTTTTTGAATGATAATTGTCGCAAGTTAATATACTACCGTCAGACATCACTATTTTTAACGGAATAGCATATTAAATAGACACAATAAGAATAATTGTTCTTAAGAACCACTGCATGTAAAACTTCCTTCCTTGTTTGGGAAAAAGGGATCATATTTATATTCATCATTTCGGAGACTTGAACTAGCATTCTGGGATATTCTATATTTGAAAACTGCATTTTTCTAAAAATATCAATATATATATATATGTTAAAAAATAATTTTATTAGATACAAAATTTTGAGTGTAAATTGAATAATAAAACAACTAAGACACGATATTTATTCTCTTGAAAGTGCTTTTTACATTTGACAATGCACTCCTGAACAAATCCGAAAGAAGAAGATGAAGCAGAAAAATATTATTCAACACTCAATTGCGCAACATCAACCGATTATTATAGAGAATTTGGGGCAAATTTCACCACGTCTGGTACTAATAGTGGAAGTAGCTGTGATTAGACAACATTCTAAAGCAAAGATGCTTTACCAATCAATCCTAAATCTTGGTGTGATAACTTCCTTTGCTTATTTAGGGAAATGTGTGTTTTTCAATTTAATGATCGCATCAATAGAAATATATTTCAATCGGTATTGGATGGGTAGTCTATATATTGGGTCGAGTAAAGAATATAAAAATACCAATTATTTACCTATCCGCTGTGTTTCTCCACCAATATTTCTTTGGCATTTTCCTATATTCTTTAGCAATAATATCGAATAACAATTACATGAATTAATTTTCAATTGTACATTATGTGCTTCGGAATTTAGTATCTATGGAAGGTTGCTGAGTGCCTTACTTCAGGCGAAAGCACAAAAAGCTGAAATCTCTGCAGAGGGTATCCGGTTGGAGGCAGAAAATGCTAGATTTGCTCTATTACGCGACGTGTTATATGATCACCCGATTGTCATTACTTCAATTATTACTGAGCTACGACTATACTTGCAAATGTCTGTGTTCCGAAATTCTACTAGATAAGGCTCATGATTAACATAACAGTTATTGGTAGTGTGCGGATACTCAAGAATTGCTTTTCACTAATGTTGCTAATTATTGACTAAGTTTCAATGATTCTAATCAACTTATCATTTCATTGTGAGTTTCCAAGCTTAGCATTTAAGGGATCCAACATTCCTGAAGCGTAATATTATGCTTTGCTAGCTCTATCTTGTTGTTTTGGATTGTTTGGAATTACCACTAAAAGTCTCAAAAGACATACATCTACAAGCTTTTCTGGAGTCATTACTCTCTTGTCAACCGTTGTTGGTGCTGATACATTGTTTATTTATCTCATGGTGAAGAAAATCGCATTACTTGAAATGTACATTTATGCAGGCGCGAATATAGAAATAAGATTCCAAATTAGCCTCGGAGCGTTGGTGGCATTCTGCTCAGTAATTGATTTGTTGATATTCGGGATACTTGGGATCCGGCATGTGCAATATTTTGCAAGTCAATTGTAATTAATGTGACCGATATAATTGCTATGTTAATTATTGAGCCCTTTAGACAGTTACTATTTTCTATAGATTTTTACAGGCTGCATCAAATTTGATTATTAATAGGTTTAATGCAGCATATTCATTTGAATGCGATGCAAGTTCATAATCTTAGCATTAGATATTGCTATAGTCAACACAATAGTATTAGTATATTCAATAACACAATATATTCAATAAGAATCTTAATTATTCTTAACCATATTTAATCTCTATTTTCAAACTTCCTTTCCTCAGGTGGGGGAGGGGTCATATTTATATTCGTCATTTCGGAGACTTGAATTAGTCATCATGGAATATTCCATGATAGAACATTCTAGAACATTCTGGAAGATTCCATATTTCAACAGAAAGCAAAAAAAAAATTTGAAAAACAAGAACTTAACTGAATCTCATACACATTAACGTGTGTTTCAATCGTGAGGTCAAGTGAGTTATGTCCCTCTCCGAATATCTGATGGTTTTTATAGGTTTTCTTTGGGTTCCTTCAAATACCTTCACAAATGTTGTTGCGGGAATATTTGTGTTGATGAAATATTCGTAAACTCTGCTTTAAATCTCTGAATGATGTATACAAATATGATCCTTCACCCTCTGAGGAATGGAATTTTGAAAATAGAGATTTAATATGGTTAAGAATAATTAAGATTCTTATTGTGTCTATTGAATACACTATTAGTTGAATATAGCAATGTTGCTATTATGAACTTGCAACAAATACATCCAAAACTAGTGTTATCAAGCCGCTGATAAACTAGATTTATGAACGTTGGCATCAACTTATGGTCTAAAAGCGATGTTTGGATAACCATCTGCAGCAACAGAATATAAATTGTGAACAACCGATCCTTTTCAGCAGGCATCTCACCAGTCTTAACATCTTTAATGTATTTATCAACAAATAAAAATTTGTCACCATTATTAGTAGCCTTGGTCACCGAAAGAATTTTTACTCCTGCTCCAGGGACAAAGAATGCATTTAATAACGCAATTTCTTTCTTATTAGGCAATATAAACTTGCTAGTTCCTTTTTTTGCAAGTTTTCTCAACATAACTACCAAGCCTCTTGATACTATCATCTTAAGATTCCCTATCAAAATATAAGAATTCATCATCGATAATGTGATTAGATGCGGCGCTATCGAAGAAAATCTTCAAATCAGAAGCTTCGGTACCCCATGGATGCGAACCACCGGGACCCATCATCTTCGAACTTTGATCGAAGGAATCATAGTCACTGGGGAGACAGGTTTTCTGTTCTGCCAGTTAAGTTGTATGTTTCCCATTATGGTTAATAGTGTTACCGGTGATGCTCTTCTCGGTAACATTAAAACTAGTAGGCGCGCCATTGTCGGAAGTTTATAATTCTAGCATTGCACGTCATTATATCAACGCTATAGTATATTCAATGGACACAATAAGAATCTCAATTATTTTTATATAAAGATATCTATGTAAAGAACTCCTTTCTGGCTGAAGGAGGGCGTCATATTTATCTTCATCATTTTGGAGACTTGAATTAGTGTTCTGGAATACTCTGTGAAAACATGCGTTCGGTAATATTCCGTGTCTCAACATCTGGATATTACCTCGTGTCCCTGAGCTTCGATCTTTTCTCAAAATAGTCTGTATTTAACCATAATAAATAATCAGAGGAAACAAATTTAAGAACTATTAACTGAAAAAGTTTATCACTTATAAGTTTTACAATCTCTGTCTCATGCAGGATAATGTCTAATGCTAAGATTATGAACTCGCAACATGGTTAAGTTGTAAATTATGTATAATTGAGCTTTTCAATTAAGGTAATAATAATATGTAACCGAAATCCAAATGATTGTGTGTTGTTTCGAAATACACACCGATTTGCTTTGTCCAGCAAATTATTGCGTTTCCACTAAGGTAGCAGAATAAAATTCTTCAAACTTATCTTAAAACTTAGTGCTGTCACAATAAGAATTTATAATAATCAATATGTACTTATCACTCATGATACCCTGTTCAGTTAGAACATTTTCCAAGTAGATATCGACTTATTTTAGGCAATCTCGCGATGGACCCAAATTTATTTAAAATACTTGTTGTTATCTATTTTTCGATCCTTCGCCAAGCTTTTAGATCATATCTTCAAAATATATTTTTTTATTTTAAGGAGGTGCGTTTAAGGTAAACGCATCGATTGCAAAAAAAAGAAATCTTTTTACTATATTAAATAGTAATTTTAATAAAAAAAAATCATTTTTCTTTAATTCCATATAAAACTACCAGTACTTTTAGTTTAAAGGTAAAACTTTGGAGAATGGAACTAAGAATATAGGTTAAATTCTCAGAGTATCTTTAAAACAATATTAACATATAAAACAAATTTTCTATATTAAATTATAATATCATTACTTAGATCAAAAAAATTCTGTTGCAAGTTCATAATCTTAGCATTAGAAATTATTATAATCAACGCAATAGTATATTCAATAGACTCAATAACAATATTTTAATTATTCTTAACTATATATGTAAAACAAGTCCAAATTCTTTTACTCGGATGGGAGGGAAGGTTACATTTATATTCATCATTTCAGAGACTTGAATCAGAGTTCATTCGTGAATATTCCTTCAGCTTCCTTCAACAATTTTTTTTCTAAACTTACACTTTTAATATATTATCACAATGATATTATATCTAATAAGTAATCTTATAACTTCACTAATTATAAATTTATAATAAATAAATCATATTGTTAAATAACTAACAAATAATGTATTACAATTTATTAGTTGATATATTTAATTACAAATTTATATAAATTTATATAATCAAATAAGAATATAATCTACTCAGATATAATAATAAATATTATATATAGCTATAATAATGAGATCATTAAATAGAATTTTGTAGCTTCACTTAACGCGAATCCTAAAATAGCAAATGGAAATAATTCTGCTTTTAATGAAGGGATTTTTGATGTTCCATTAATTAAAGCAGCCAAAACAATAGCGATTTCAATCCCTGCTCCAATGTATTTAGCGGCTAATACTAATTGCATAAAAATAGACATAATTTTAATTGTCTAACACTTACATATATATTCTCTATATTTTTTTCCTCCATTTAGGATTAAAAACTTCTCGTATACTCATATATATACAAATGAAAACCACATAAAGAAAAATTCTTTTATTACGTAAAAATAAATAAATACTATAATAAAAAGGTTATTTCATGTTTACAACTAAAGCCTTCGTATTAATTCAATAATCTTATCATTATATATTCTTCCTCTGTTACTATATTACATACACCCCATATAATATAGTATTTTTTTCTGAGATTATAGCAGAAGCTGTTGAAATTAGAATATTCTAGAATGTGCTAGAAGGTTCTATCATGGAATAGCACCGAAGGGTCATCTGAGGAAAGGAATTTTGAAAATAGTTTTTATATAGTCAAGAATAATTAAGATTGTGTTGATTATAGTAGCAGCATTATAATCACTTTTAGTGTCTCTTTTCTTAGTTTATATATCAGCATGTTGATAATACATATCTTTAAAATCTTTTAGCAGTTAATGAATTATTAATTACTCCGTTCGCTTTAATTATATATCTTCCAAACTCTAAAACTAAACAATAAGTTTTATTAGAAATAAAATACACTTATTTTACATTATGCTCTAAATTAAAATTTCCTATTTCATCACCAATTCATTCAGGATTTAAATCACATTAATCTATTACTAAACTATCAGTATCTCAATAATAAATATTCCCTCCTTTTTCCAATACTTTAAACTTATACTTACTAATATAAACACGAGCACAGCTATTTATCATTGCCGAAGCAGCAATAGAAACATCCTTAAATAATCCTATAGAATTATCTATATTAGCCTTAAATTCTTTTTTAAAACTTCATTAATATTTAGATTTCTACACATCTCTTTAGATATTAAACGATTATATGTTATTAAATATTTATTATTATTTAAAATTTTCAAAGATAGTGTTTCCTTCGTAATATAAATTCTTTTTTTTTATTATTCACAACCTCATTGATAGGTCTAACTATATTTGAACCAAAACATCTAAAAAAATTATTCAATAAACTTTTATATAAAAGAATCTTCACTATTTTTCTTACAATAATATAAATCTTTAATATACTTATCAAATGCACCTATTACTTTGTTCGATTTATAGCCATATCTTACGTTAATACTATAGCCGTTTGATTTAACATATTTCAATTCTTCATTTGATCGTATTCCTTCAAATTTCCCATTAGGATAAATTCACTGATTATTTTACAGGTAATAAACCTAAACAAAGATTATTAGTTTCAACGCGAGCATAAAAAAATCCAAATAAATTTTCAAGATCTATTCCTTGTAAATCAAAAGTATCAATAAATTTACATTCTGCACATGGCATAGGATTCAAAGCAACATAAAGATATAAAGATTTAATATCAAGATATATTAAATTCTTTCCATATTATATATGTACTTCTGTTATTCCTCCATAATAACCTTCTTTTATAAAATTAAATAAATAAAGTTTAGAGATTAATGGAATTTCTTTTTTTCTATCATCATTATCATCACTAAATTGATAATAATTTTTAAAGATATTCAAAGATAATCTAGTAATAGTAGAAACTTCACTAACCTGAACAGAAAAATAAATATAAATTAATCCACTAAGCTCTTCAATTACATCATATTCGCCTTTTGAATCTCCAGCTAAATAATTTAAAAATTCCTTTCTTAAATCCCAATTATTAATTGGTATTGTTGAAATGTAGAATATTCTAGAGTGTGCTAGAATGTTTTATTGTGGAATGTTCCAGAATGATTAATTCAAGTCTCCGAAATGATGAATATAAATATGTTTCTTCCCCCACATGAGAAAAAGAATGTTGAAAATAGAAATTATATAGTTAAGAATAATTAAGATTCTTATTGTGATTATTGAATATACTATTGTGTTGATTATGGTAATGTCTAATGCTAAGATTGCAACGTTTGTTTAAATACAATATAGATTAATTGTGAAGGATATGTTAATTCTTTAATTCTTCTGAGGATTATTGTTTATATTATTTGTATAATTAAGTGCTACTTATTATATGATGGGCAATAGGTTGTTGGAGTGGCTCTGTGACTTATTTAAATCTCTTTTTCTATTTGATTTTGGGAGTGAAAATAAAAATAGAGATGTTGTTTATATACATTTATTATATAAAGATTTCACTGCGGATAAATTTATAGAAAAGTTGCAAATTTAGAATTAAATAGAAAATATTCGTTTTTGTTAAGAATTAGTTCAAATAATTATCAAATCTTTAAGATGTGTGGTCCACAATTCTATGGGAACGACAAACATTGGAAAAGCGAAATTGAATCAGCCAAAAATGAACGAGACGGAATTTTGAAGGAAATATTGCAAGTTGATAATTTCTTTAAAAAAACGCAATAGTATATTCAATAGACCAAATAAAAATCTTAATTATTCTTCACTTTTTATGTATCAAGTTTCTTTCCTCAGGTGCGAGGACCAGTGATATTTATATTTATCATTTCAGAGACTTGAATTAAAGTTCACGAATAATCCCCCAAGAGAATACTTCCTCGACACCGTCTCTTAATTCACGACCCCTTTATTCCACATATTTCTTTAAGTGGAGTGAGCTGCAGTCTGACAACAATTTTGTAAATTTGATCTCTGATAATGTGCAACCAAATGTCAATGGGTTTAGCTCGATGGTGAAATGCTGGATGAGTAGGCATTTCAATTGCACTCTGATTGATTGTCTTCAAATAACTTGACTGATTTTACATTTAAGTCAAAGCCATTTATAAGCTATTCAACCAGAGTGCTTCTTTACCTTACCACCTTCATTTAATAACATAAATTCAGCTTCAGCATTGCTGAGTGCAAAAAAAGATTGTTCTCTGTACTCCAAGTAACAGCGCCCCCTCCAAATTTAAGCACAAACCTAGTAGTTGATCTTTTTGATGCTTTATCACTAGCCCAGTCTGCGTCACAATAGCCCTTCAATTCATCAGCAACAGACAGATACTTGATACCAAAATCTTGAGTTCCCTTCAAGTATCTGAGAACCGTC